>JAJAGP010001887.1:0-151472 GCA_025084515.1 Ancistrus triradiatus | reverse complement strand
ATTCAGAGCTGGACTTGCTGGTGTGTTTTTGATCATTGTCCTGCTGCAGAACCCAAGTTCATTTCAGCTTGAGGTCACAAACAGATGGCCGGACATTCTCCTTCAGGATTTTTTGGTAGACAACAGAATTCATAGTTCCATTTATCACAGCAAGTCTTCCAAGTCCTGAAGCAGCAAAACAGCCCCAGACCATCACACTACCACCACCATATTTTACTGTTGGTATAATGTTCTTTTTCTGAAATGCTGTGTTACTTTTACGCCAGAAGTAATGGGACACAGACCTTCCAAAGAGTTCAACTTTTGTCTCATCAGTCCACAGAATGGTTTCCCAAAAGTCTTGGGGATCATCAAGATGTGTTCTGGAAAAATTGAGACAAGCTTTAATGTTCTTTTTGCTCAGCAGTGGTTTTCAGCTTAGAACTCTGCCATGCAGGCCATTTTTGCCCAGTCTCTTTCTTATGGTGGAGGCATGAACACTGACCTTAACTGAGACAAGCTAGGCCTGCAGTTCTTTGAATGTTGTTGTGGGGTCTTTTGTGACCTCTTGGATTAGTCGTTGCTGCGCTCTTGGGGTAATTTTGGTCGGCCGGCCACTCCTGTGAAGGTTCACCAAAAAATGCACAACAAAACAAATGGGCAGAAACGGGTCAATGCTTGTGATAGAACTGTAAGAAATTGTCTGAATGAAATATGATTTACATATAGAAAAAAAACAAAACAAAAATAGGACTAGCATCTGAACAGAAGAAAACAATGTTTTTTTCCTCTACTGAAAAAAAAAGCTATAAATTAAAATAATCTAATCTAATTGTTTGTTGTAATCTAAAAGTTGGGTGAACATCTTAGCAGTGTGGTTAGGTACAAAAACATGTTTCAGGTCTAAAAGCAAAGTTTGTAAAGTCATCTAATGTTAATTTTAAATCTTCTTTGACTGTAAATGAATTCATCTAGCTGAGTGAGAAGCCTAAACTCGATCATCGGCACCGTGGGAATGCAGGCATGGCTGTCTTTAATGGTGAGTGCATATGACACTTAATACAAATAATGACTTTGGCAATTCAGTTAAAGAATATACAGACTTATAAGCAATAGCTCTATCAGCTAGATTCTTTTAACCTTAAATGATTAGATACAGTGGCCTCCACAAACACTAGCAGGCCAGGTAAACATGAACAAAATGGGCTGTAAAACACATTCTTTATTTCTTACACTTTTGATCTTTCATTCAAAATATCAACAAAAACATACCCTTTATTTGTAAGTAAAATGATTGAAATAATAAAAATAAATCTTATCATGAAATAAAAACCCAGTGTGTGCATTTGTCAGCGCCCTTTAGAAATGTATTATTAAATATAATAGAACTGTATTCATGTTCATTAATTATTAATTTAAAATAAACACACAAAAAAAACTCAAATTCCATGGTCAGATGTTCCATGTTCACATGTTTTTTTTGTGGATTTGGTGCAGATATACATAGCCATTCAGCAATGTACCTCAGCCACACTATGTAGTATGGTGGTGGATCTGTGATGTTGTGGGGTTATATTTCTTCTAAACACTTTGTCCAGGGTATTTGAATACCCTGGACAAAGTGTTTAGAATGACGGTATCATTGACTCCATCAAGTATCAGGAGTATTTTTCCATGGCCAACCTAGTCTACTGATCTACACCCCATAAAAATCCTGTGATATGAGCTGAACAAGTGCTACTGAAGGGCCCAGATCTATTCTGTATGAAGGAAAAGGAATGGTCTCAGATCCCTTGCCATGTGTTCTCCCCTTTCAATAAGCATAAGACTGCAAGCTGTAACCTTTTCAAAGTTAGACTGCAGAGAAGTACTAAATTAAGGGATGATAAACAAACATCTATTTCAATTATTGTACTTCAAATAAACGGTAGTTTTTTGTTAATATTTTGAAAGAAAGCTCATATTATATCACTAGAGTCCCTCGTCTACAGGTAACCTGTCACGCCGCTGCCAGTCCCCCAGTCCACACCCGCATTCTCAGCTCTTATGTCCGAATCCTGCGATCCCTATTCTTCAGCTCTATCCGCGTCCATCTGTCTTCAAGTGCCCGTTCCATTTTGCCTCATCATCCCTGCTTCTGCAAATAAATCCACTGCCTTCGATTCAGTCGCCTGCGTGTGTCTCCTTTCTTCCAAGCCGGCATCACATAACCAGTTCTTTAACATTTTTTAAATATTTATTTATTGCATGCTTATTAATGACATCAATGTGTGGAGTGCTTATAACCTGGCCAAAAAATAAGGAGGCAGGAAAGTTAGGCAGGTGTGGCTAATAAACAAGGGTACAACATATCAAGGTTCATTGGACAGTAATCTTCTAACCTGCTGCCCAAATCAATAACCCACCAAAAAGAATGGCTACTACAACCTCCACTTATATTTATTCAGAGTTGAATTATGATATGGTGGTTGTTAATCTTGTACTGCAGCCTTTAGCGTTAGAAGAAGCATGCTTTGAGACAGAGAATGTACAATGAGTTGCGTAGCCAGACCCTAGAACTAGACCCGGAACACATTATATAGACAAGGCTCTATCCAATCCAGAAACAACAGACAAGTAAATCATCTCTGTCAGTAAATTATGCTGATCTCAAAAAAGGTGGAATTGAAAATATACAGGAACCACTCATGAGTTTTGCCATAATAATAATAATAATAATAATAATAATAATAATAATAAGCTCCATCTGAAAGTTCCTCCTTTGAGTCATTTTCCAGAAGAAGATACATTTAGGTAATGCGGTTAATTAGCAAGTATTAGCACATTCTGTGTCTACAAGAGTAAAAAGGGACATTGGATTTGATTGCAGACTGTTTTTAAAGGAAGTAATAAGAACTAGAACATGCAAGTTAAAATTAACACCTGTAAGCTGGACTGTAGTAAACTTTAGCTTTGCTGGTGATAAGAGACTGAGAGTGAAAAATAAATGGATGCATTTTGGAAAAAAGCTCTCTAAATGCATTAAGTGTCTAAATGCATCAGTGAATAAAAAGCAGTATGTCACCAAAGAGTAAATTGAGTGAAGAGCTTTACTCAACATTCTTGCCATTGTGTAATGAAAAGCTTTTCATTACAACTCATCACTAAAATGCAATATTACCTATGCACCTGCACATTATGGAAAGTTTCTCACCGATTCAGTGACCAGAAGAGGAATTAATTCTAGTAGTTTATCTCTATTAAGAAAGAACACTTCAAAATTGACAGCTAACCTCTCATAAGAAGTTATGTTTTATCGCAGTCTCTTAAGCTACAGGGAGATGGATATGACATTTTCCAAATGAGATGAAAATAACACCCCATTAAAAGCTAGGAATAACTGAACTGCCAGTGGTACATAAAATAACAGACAGAAAACCTTTCCTTCTCACCTGCATGATTAAAGCATGGGTGCTGATGGGACTCTAATTTCAGCCATTCATGTCATTCATTTTCTTAGCCTTTTTAGTAATGCTATCACAAAGAAAGTCTCAAAATTCTCTGTTTTCAAGGGTAAAAAGAAATAAGCCTTTTATGACAATGAATGAGGATTTTCATTAGGCTAAATGATTCCCATCAAGGTTATGCTAAACAAATTAATTGCTGTATTTTATGAGGGCTGCATTTTAAGTGGGTAAGGTGCTTATTAAGCAGAGTAGAGGGAATGTAAATGGTGGCCATTGCAGGCTCCCTGCCGAGAGAATGTGTCTGGCTGCATTTTCTGAATCATTAGCAGCATGCCACTGTAGAGCCTAATGACCTCACTTTGCAGAAGGGTTGAGCAGGGGAAAGACACAGCGCAAATTATCACCTCTGCTGTGCCTGTGTGCATATCCTGTTATATTGTTTGTGTGTTCATATTACAGGGATCTAATGAATTAACTTGCTTGGCTGTGGCAGCTTTTATTATTTAAATGCAAGTTATATTGCAATAAATAATGAGTCAAATATTGAATAAAAAATCAATTCCAATGAAATTACATATTAATTCAATGTCAATTCTGATTTGAGCTCTGCATTATATATCTATCTATGTATACTGTATCTGTGTACAGTGGGGCAAAAAAGTATTTAGTCAGCCACTGATTGTGCAAGTTTTCCTACTTAGAAAGATGAGAGAGGTCTGTAATTTTCATCTTAGGTACACTTCAACTATGAGAGACAAAACAAAAAAAAAAATCCATGAAATCTCATTGTAGGATTTTTAAAGAATTTAATTGTAAATCATGGTGGAAAATAAGTATTTGGTCACTCACAAACAAGCAAGATTTCTGGCTCTCACAGACCTGTAACTTCTTCTTTAAGAAGCTCTTCTCTGCTCCACTCGCTCCCTGTATTAAAGGCACCTGTTTGACCTCGTTATCTGTATAAAAGACACCTGCCCACAGCCTCAAACAGTCAGACTCCTAACTCAACCATGGCCAAGACCAAAGAGCTGTTGAAGGACACCAGGAAGAAAATTGTAGACCTGCAACAGGCTGGGAAGAGTGAATCTACAATAGGCAATCAGGTCGGTGTGAATAAATCAACTGTGGGAGTAATTGTAAGACATACAAGACCATTGATAATCTCCCTTGATCTGGGGCTCCACGCTAGATCTCATCCCATGGGCTCAAAATGATCATGAGCACGGTGAGCAAAAATCCCAGAACTACACGGAGGGACCTGATGAATGACCTGCAGAGAGCTGGGACCAAAGTAACAAAGGCTACAATCACTACGCCAAGAGAGACTCAGATCCTGCAGTGCCAGGCGTGCCCCTCTGCTTAAGCCAGTACATGCCCAGGCCCGTCTGACGTTTGCCAGAGAGCATATGGATGATCCAGAAGAGGATTGGGAGAATATCATGTGGTCAGATGAAACCAAAATAGAACTTTTTGATAGAAACTCAACTGGAGGAAAAAGGATGCTGAGTCACATCCCAAGAATACCATACAGACTGTGAAGTATGGGAGTGGAAACATCATGCTTTGGGGCTGTTTTTCTGCAAAGGGGACAGGACGACTGAGATTTTAAGTCAAAATCTCCTTGAATCAGTGAGAGCATTGAAGATAGAACGTGGCTGGGTCTTCCAGCATGACAATGATCCAAAACACACCACTTGGGTAATGAAGGAGTGGCTCCATAAAAAGCATTTCAAGGTCCTGGAGTGGCCTAGCCAGACTCCAGACCTCAACCCGATAGGAAATGTGTTGAGGGAGTTGAAAGTCAGTGTTGCCCCAAAATGTCACTGCTCTAGAGGAGATCTGCATGGAGGAATGGGCCAAAATTCCAGCTACAGTGTGTGCAAACCTGGTGAAGACTTACAGGAAACGTTTGACCTCTATCATTGCGAACAAAGGTTATGTTACAAAGTATTGAGCTGAACCAAATTTATTGAAGAAATACTTATTTTCCAACATAATTTACAAATAAATTCTTTAAAAATCCTACAATGTGATTTTGTGGATTGCGTTTCTCATTTTGTCTCTCATAGTTGAAGTGTACCTATGATAAAAATTACAGAGCTCTCTCATTTTTCTAAGTAGGAGAAGTTGCACGATCAGTGGCTGACTAGATACTTTTTTGCCCCACTGTGTATGTATGTGTATGTATATATATACACATACATACATACATACATACATACATACATACATACATAGAATGAATTGGTGATAAGCTACCAAGCAAGCTATGGAAGTGTTGCAATCTGTTGAAGACATTCCTGGGAAAGCTTTGTTATGTATGCTGAAAAATGCCAGTTTGTAGCCTACCATGAGAGGCAACACGTGGCCACAGGTTGTCTTGCACATATTGTTGTTCACTACTAGCGATGACTAACTGTCAGATGCGATAGCTCCCTTGGTCATCACGTCAGCAGTTGGGGCAGTGAGTTGCTCCACAGCAAAGGCAGGATTGAAGTGCTCACCTAAATACATACTCAAACCCGAACATTGTCGATTCCCAAACAGAACCTGGATTTGTCACTAAAGACGATATGGTTCCAGTCCAAAGCAGTCCAAGTTTCTTATTCATGATAACCCTGCAGAAAGCTACGGTGGCAGGACACATGATGGCACTACACATGATGGCCACCGTGACAATAAATTTATTTCTGTTAAGCACCTGGAAATGGTCTGGGCAGAGACAGGGGTATGTAGTGAAGGTGCCACCTGTGTCTGGATGGTAGACAACACAACTGTGAGAGCTGCAAATGCTTGTCAGTGGGTCAAATGATCATCTCTACTGGTTGTCTGTCTGGGCCATCTGGAGCATGTTCACTGTGTATGTGTGCCCTCATGGAACCACTGCTCCCAACACCTTCTAACAGCTAGGTTAGAATGGAAGTGGTCTAAGTGCTTCACTCAGTCCAATGATGAATCCCTCTCAAAGTCTGTGATCTGGCCAAAATGTCTTCGAGTACATCGTAGAGACATGTCTGGCATTTAACAATCACTCACCAGGAGGTATGCTACACAGAAGTAGCCTGTGAGAGCCATTTTATAGGGCAGCGTAGGAAGCACTATTACTTCCTCTTGTGGCAAGACCCAGTGTCAAATCAGACCACATCTGGGTGGATTTCAATATGACGTTTGTCTGGGTGCATTATTTATTTATTTTTTGGCAATGAATGTATATACTTCCCCCACTGTCCATAAAAAGTCTCTCAGAGGCTACTTTTCGGTTGTGTACCTCTCTGTGAGAGATTGCTGACTGCTAGACATACTTATATGACACACTCAAAGACATTTTGCTTAGTTGACAGACTGAGAGGGGATGCATCATTGGACAGAGAGAACCAAGATGGCCATTTCGAAGAATTGCCCTCTGTCTAGGCCATTCCATCTAACTGTTAGGAGGTGTTGGGAGCATTTGTGAAAATCTGACAATGTTTTAGATCAGCTCACACAGAAATACACAGGCTGAGAAGGTCAGCCATGTCCCCTGAGACAGATTCCAGCTTCTCATAAGGAATTCTCAGGCATTCCCATGCCAATTGTGATATATAATACCTCCAGTGGGTCCTGTGTCTGTACCCTGTGTACCCAAACCACCTCAGCTGGCTACTGTCAATCCAAATGCTGCTCATCTGGGAGGCTCATCTAGTTTGACAACTCCTCATCCTGTCACAGAGAATAAGCTCGGCAACCCTGCGAAGGAACTTCAATTCTACTGCTTGTACCTAGAACCTTACTATTTTGATCACTACCCAAAGTGCATTATCTGAGGACTAAAACTACTGTTTCACCACCACAGGTCTCTGTATGAATGTAGTGAGAGTTGGCAAGGTATCAAACAAAAATGCATCTTGTGTCCACTACTGTTTGTGATACGGGGAGGAATCAAGGCACAGTCAAGGCTGGAATGGGATCCGTTCTGGAGGGCTAGAGGCAATGTCTCTGTTATTTGTATATTCTATTGAAAAAGAAAGCACAAGCTTGATAAATGGATTGGGTCAGCGGCAATATATGTATATGCATATATTTGAAATTTATCCATATAAACATGACTGGTAATGTTTTAAGATATTGTATATAATTTACAGTCCTATTTCAGTCTGCTGTAGCTGTTACGACTCAAGATAGAAAATCTGAAGACTGAAATGAAATGGGAAAATCCCCTGATGAGGCAAATACAGACAGACAAACAGACAAACAGAAAAAGAACTGTTAAACTGGATGCAAGAACCTGGTTTTGATCGTTCCAATCTGGATTGTTCCGCCAACTTCTGTGCAGAACCCAGACAAATGAACATTGTCGTCTTACCCTTAAGCATCAGTATAAGGTGACCTTTCATTTCCCAATAATAATAATAATAATAATAATAATAATAATAATAATAATAATTCAGATTACAGGACCACTCTGATCTTCCAGTGATGAGATGCCAAATTCATAGTTGATGAAACTGACAATTAAACTCAAATTGCAATCCAAAAACTTCAGCCTTTTCTTCAACCTATGGATATGTTTAAGTTTTGTTTAGTGTTTGTAGTTGTATTCTGTGCTCATCGGTCTTAGCTAAAGTAACTTGCTGTCATCACTTTTTTCACCCAGTTATGTGAAGTTCTGTGATTGCAAATTCAGTCTTGATCTTGTAACACTGCCATGTGTGTATCATGATAAGGATGATGGAGGATCAAAGATGCGAGAAATGTTGGTGCTTTTTTTGAGAAATTGTAGTTCCAAATACGTCAAGATGAAGGAGTGCTCAGTTGCCAGTATTTCTAGCATATAGTGAGAAATGTGGGCGGAATAAACAGGAAGTCAAGATTGCCAGATTGTGTTAGATTATGCCACTTTAACATCAGTTTACCTGTGTCCTAGGCAATGATCTTATAAGATAAAATAAAACATCCTTGTCAAAGGGGTTGTCATAATGAGATGATGAATGAAATGCTTACTTACTTGGTTACTGTAGTCATTTATTGCAGGTATGCATCACTTAACCTACATAATACAAGGTGTAAAATTGCATGCTATATGATCTTGTCCAATTATCATATTCAGTCATTCAATTATTTATTTTCTTATCCACTAAATCCTGGTCAGGTTCGTGGGAAAGCTAGTGCCTACACACAGGTTGCTATGCAGGAACAACCCTAGATAGGGTGCCAATCTGACTACCATATAACTATAGAATATACTGTAAAATTATATGTAATAAATAAACTACTGCATATAATAAAATTGGGAATATGAAAGAGTTCTTTGGCTTTATTTATTCCAGTAAACAGTCACTGTACTTGTGTCCTCCAGCAGGTAACAGTTTTGATGGAATGGCATCCTCAGTCAACAGAAGGATGGGTGGGGGAGTTAGGATCCTCTGATGTGGTCTGAGTATAGGTATGAGGACTGTAACTGGTGCTAGAAGAACATCTCTTAGTGAGGATTGGAACTGGTGCCAGAAGAGCAGCTCAGATTGAGGACTGGAACCAGTGGTGCCAGAAGAGCAGCTCAGAGTGAAGATCGGTACTGGTGACAACCAAACAGCTTGAATAGAAAACTATACGTATTATGTTGGAAGAGAGCAAATTGAAAAATGTTGTTAATGTGTGCTTCAAATGAGAGGTCTTAATCAAATGTGACACCCACATTTTTTTTTTCTTCTTCAGACTAACGTGCTGTTACTGAGTAATCACTGAGTTTTAGCATAGATTTAGACGGTCGGTATTGACTAAATAGTTAAGATACTGCATGCTTCTTATACATTCATTTATTTACTCTAACAGATTTCCTGACAAACAGCAGACAATAGGTGCGACTAGGAAAACACTTCAGACTCTCCGATCTTCAGTACTGGAATACCACAAGGTGGTGTGCTCTCACCACTTCTCTTATGCCTCTACACAAATCACTGTGAAGATCCTGAAGTTTGCAGATGACACCGCTATGGTGGGCCTCATAGTCAACGTAGATGAGACTACAGCCTACTGTACAGAAAGGAAGTTGAGCAGCTGGTCTCCTGGTGCAACAGCAACCACCTGCTGCTGAACACAGACAAGGAGATGTTGGTGGATTTTGGGTGCAACCCCCATCCCCCTTTCCACCCCCTCACCATCAGTTGCTCTGTGGTTGCCATTGTGGAGTCCCTTAAGTTCCTGGGCACCTCCAGGCACCTGAAGTGGGACAGGAACATAGACTCCATCATCTAGAAAGCACAGAAAATAATGTTCTTTCTGAGACAGCTAAAAAAACTCAACCTACTCTGATGATCCAGTTCTATACAGCAATCATCTAGTCCATCCTCACATCATCCATAACCATCTGGTTTGATTCATCTACTTCACAAGAACAAGCGAAACTCCAATGTATAACTAGGACAGCTGAGAATTTCAATGGGTGTAGTCTGCCAACATTTCAAATCATCTACAACAGCAGGGTGATGAAGCATGACAGCAAAATAACAACTAACCCCCATCATCCTGTATACATCACTGCTTCCAGCCACTTCCCTCTGGTAGAAGATTCAGGATCATCAAAGCCCAAACAACCCAACACACTAACAGCTTTTTCACCAGAGCTGTAGCATTCATTAACCACAGTGGACACCTCATATAAACTGAAATCAGTATCATCCTTACTGTATTACAGTGTAACTCATCTGTAATACGATGCTTATTTGAACAGCTATACATAATACATTTTTACTGTGTTCAAATCATGCTGTAATATTCTGTAAATAATAGCTCTATAACAAATTTTATAGTAAAGATCCTCTCAAACTGCATAGCTACACACATTCATATCTGCATATGGACAGATTTCCCACATATATTTAGCTCTCTTCACACTGGCTCCTGTAATATTATTTTTATATATTCTATTATTATACTTTATTTTTACCTTTCACTTAGTAGTAAATAGTTGTTTGCTGTCTAATATGTTTAGAATGTTACATCTCATTCATGTGAATCACACACCTTGACAAATTCCTTGTATGTGGAACATACTTGGTGACATAAAGTGATTCTGATTCTGAGAAAGGTTCTATGGTTTCTGTAATGTGGGGAACAAGAACTGAATCATGGGACATAAAAATGGATTTCATTAAGAAATATGTGCTGGACTTGAAGATTTGGTTAGGATAGTTGAGATTTGTTGATCTTTTACTGGTCACTTATCTTCAGAGAATTGCTAAAGGGCTTCTGCATTTTGCTAACTGTTTCATTACTTACTTTTACCTTGACACATTCAATACTTTTTCAGCACAATACATTTTACCATAGTGTGAACTTTGAGGGAATAGGGCTCCATTTAGGAGAAGGGCTTTGTATTTTAATGTTTGTGTTATGCAGTTCATGTCTATGAGCAATGCATACATTGACCTTGGAATGGGTAAAATGGCTATTTGAGTGGGTGATATGATATATGTGTTATGTGCGGTAACAATGTTTGGGTGGTGTGGGTCAAAGGACAGAATGGTTCTGCAAAAGACTTTGGCTTTCATCCTCAAAGAAACCTAACTGAACTGTAGCTTTCAAATGTTAAAGAGGTCATGACCAAATGGAGAGTGTGCGAGTTTGCACGAGTGATGTTGGCTTGTTTGTGAGGAATGTAAGCTCTAGAATATGCAAAACATATTCAGAAAGATCACTTTTCATCATCAAAGCTGAGATATTGCACTGACCTCCCTTGCTGGCACGCCGACATAGCTTTGACACATGTTGTGTAGATCTCAGACAGCTAATTAATCCCTACTAACCTAAATTTTCAATAGGACTATTAAAAAAACAGAACTTCTGGCTACTCAAAAAATAACTCTTTCCCCATTTGTCCGTTAGCTGAAGAGGTATTTTTTTATTTATATATACTGTAAAAGCAGATTACAACAAGTGAGGCGGAACACAAACAACGTATATAGTAAGCAGTTGAAGGTTAATGATATTGCTTTAGTGCCTTGTTTAGGCAGTCCTGACATATGAACACACACCTTTCTCTTTAAAAGCATTGGACCATAAGGCACCACTGGGCTACAGCTACCCTATTACTATAAGACAGCTCAAAACCTAATATCTTGCATGTCCAAGTTAAGCGGTGTTAGAAATCCAGCAGGAATTCCAGGAGACTGAATCCTCAGAATCAAAGTTTATTCACGTACATACAGATAGCGATGCCCAGACATATTGTAGCTTAGTCATGAGTATATCATTATATAAACACATATACTTAAAAAGGATTCAGTAGATACTCTGAGGTCAGGAGAGGGGGCATATTGACAAAGGGGAAAAAGGTGAAATTGGGTCTAGGAGGGAGAGGACTGGGTCAGGATGGATATAAAAAAAGGACACACATCTGTAAAACAGTACAGCCCATCTTAAAAAAGGACAACATATTCTGGAGAAGGCCAGACTACAGGACTACATTTGAAAAGACATACACTTGTAGTTTCTCTCAGTTCTCTATTGATTTTGATTAATGATGAATGGCAAAAAGCTGTTATGTGAGCATGTATAAAATGTTTGTAGAATAAGAAACCAAAAACAAACACAAACATCGGTGTAGCATTCAGGCACTAGAACAAGTTTCACCTCTGCTGGATTACAAATATACAAAGGCAATTCAGTTTCCAAAAACGTTTGTCCTATCCACATACTGTATATTGGTGGTACTGAACATGATCACCACATCTGCTGCTGTATAAACCATCATTTACATACTTGGTTTCATTGAAAATTAAAGTTCCATCATATATTTCATCAAATGGTTTTTGTTTCTGTTTTTTTTTTGTTTTACCTCTACAGAGTATTTTCCCTTTTCGAAGCTTGCCATTATTGATCAGGGTTGTGTGAATTCTGAGGCTGCTTCAGTGCGAAAACATGGTGTTCTCAAGTAGGATTTGTCCATGATTAATACAGATCAGGCTGGTTTGCTTCCACATGGTGATACACCATGCTTTCATGCATCATGCATCTGTGTGCAGTCCCATTCACTTACAGCACAGATCAAAGCTGGGATCATGCACCAGCATATGTAGATGGTAATTGCACATCGATATCAGATCATCCAGTAGTCACTTGGTTCTTCAACTGTTATGGGTCTCTGGCCTGTCTGAACAAATACACAAAATAAACACGCATTAAAACTGTTTGTCATTGTCTGATGATTTGAAATTTTTTTGGAGTATATTCTCGATATTCTCTTTGTTTTGAGGTTTATGTGTATCTCTGTGCATTGTTTTATGTTTGCGTTGTCTTATCTGTTATAAAACACACATGACAGTAAGTGGGGATTTAATAATGAGATCGCAGCGTTCCTAGGCATGCACACTACCTCTGCACCACTGATTAGTTCAAGTGAGTACTAGTATGTGCACACCTAGAAGGAAGGACTGTAAAAAGCAGGAAAATCAAACAAAGAAAGGGGTCAGCTCAAAATGGTGGCTGAAAGCTCAAAATGGCATCATTAAACCATTTTGGAACAAAATGGAACACAAAACAACCCCAAAACCAGGCAGAGGTTTTCCCTCAATCTCCCAAACTCAAACAAAGCCTCGTTACTGTATATTAATTATTATTATTATATTATTTAGTTTTATAATATTATATAGTATTTTTCCTTTCTTTCCTTCATTTTCTTTTTTTTTTTTTTTCCCAGCTTTTTTCTCTTTGTACTTTTTCACTGTTTACAGCTCTGTATATTCTCATTTATTATTATTATTTTTTTTTCCATTTGTCTTTCTTTTTTCTGATACACAAACAACCAGCCCTTATACCAGCAGCATTTAGTTTAAAGAATCCGTGTTGATGCTGGCACTTGGCGCTTGGCATGATTAAGTGTCAAATATGAGGTAACCCATGTGACTATGCTGTGGCTTCCAGGCAATATAGTTCAAAATGCAGTTCACTTCATTGACGGTATAGAGTGCCTCTGCCACCCTCTTGTGTTGCCTACAGGTGCCACTGGTGCTCTGACACTATCCAAAATGCAAATAGCAAATGTCTGTATAAATGTTAGCGCTTTTGCCTGATGTACATCTACTTGCTTCAGTTAATAGCATTAGCTCAGCCTGCTGCGCTAAGAAAGAGGGGAGGGAGACTACTCTGACTAAAGTTTGGTAGCTGTGAGTTACAGCCCATCCATATCTGCACCGATTATCATTATGCGTTGAAAGCCCATTAGTAAAAATAATCATTCAAATTGGCAAGAAGGGCATCTATAAAACAGAATGATGATTAGACAATGTAATCAAGGTTAGTCATTAACATCAGTCACTGAGGACATCATAAAAGAGAAGCAGTTGTTCATGGGCGTTCTTACATTACTGCATCATGGATATCAACGTTGCTAGCCAGTTGCTCCATCAGGAGGCTGTCACTAACAATACAAGACCATTACTGAGTAGTGCTGACACAGAATGAAGACACATGGCTGTAACTGCCTGTTTGAACGTACAGTATGGGGTTGAAACGCCATTAGCAAGGGTGTTTGAAAGTTTGTGAATCGTTTATTATGTTCTGCATTTATATAAAAATGACCTAAACATCATCACAATTTAATGCAACTCCTAATTCTGGGTAAACTGAGTCCAGTTAAACAAATTAGTCAAAAAACAAAATAATTGGTCATTTGTTTAATGTGGAAAATCCAGTGAAATATTACAGTGAGTGCCAACATATGTGAACCTCTAGAGTAAACAGTTAATTTGATGGTAAAATTAGAATCAGATGTTTTTAATCAGTTGGGTGACAATTAGGTGTGAGTGGGCTACTTGTTTTTTTAAAGAATAGAGATCTATCAAAGTCCAATATTCACAACACATTTTCAGAAGAGGCTCCATCAGCAATGTAGATTACAACACTCTAAAGCTCTCCAGCTAGCATCATCATGACACATTTTGAAAAGTGTCTCTAAAGTGCTTTGACTCCACCAATCAACAGTCAGATTATTTATAAATGGAGGAAATTCTTGTTAGTCTCAACAGCCCCACCTTGTTAGTCTTCACCAACAAAGATCATGCCAGGAACAATGTGGGTAATAGTCTATGGGGTCAGAAGGGACCAAGGGTAAATTCTAAGCTACTAAAGACATTTCTGACATTGGCCAATGCTAATATTCATATATCCAACATCAGCAGAACATAAAGCAACAAGAGTGTTCATGGCAGGGTTGCAAGGCTACTCTCTCTGAAATGAACATTCCTGCCCATCTGCAGTTTGCTAAAGATCTCATGAATATGCTGAGAGGCTATTGGAAAAATGTTTTGTGGACAGATGAGACAGAATAAAAATGTACTAACCATTTGAAAAAGTGTTTGGTCCCTTCCTGATTTCTTATTTTTTTTTGCATGTTTGTCACACATAAGTGTTTCGGAACATCAAGCCAATTTAAATAGTAGTCAAAAATAACACAAGTAAACACAAAATCCTGTTTTTAAATGAAGGTGTTTATTATTAAGGGAGAAAAAAATCCAAACCTACATGGCCCTGTGTGAAAAAGTGATTGCCCCCTAAACCTAATAATTGGTTGGGCCACCCTTAGCAGCAACAACTGCAACCAAGTGTTTGTGATAACTTTTAATGAGTCTCTTACAGCATTGTGGAGGAATTTTGGTCACTCATCTTTGCAGAATTGTTGTAATTCAGCCACATTGGAGGGTTTTCGAGCATGAACGAACAGCCCCAGACAATCACACTATCACCACCATATTTTACTGTTGGTATAATGTTCTTTTTCTGAAATGCTGTGTTACTTTTACACCAGATGCTCATACACCTTCCAAAGAGTTCAACTTTTGTCTCGTCAGTCCGCAGAATGTTTTCCCAAAAGTCTTGGGGATCATCAAGATGTGTTCTGGAAAAACTGAGACAAGCTTTAAATGTTCTTTCTTCTCAGCAGTGGTTTTCGTCTTGGAACTCTGCCATGCAGGCCATTTTTGCCCAGTCTCTTTCTTATGGTGGAGGCATGAACGCTGACCTTAACTGAGGCAAGTGAGGGCTGCAGTTCTTTTCTTTGGATTGTTTGGTTTTGTGGGGGCCTTTTGTGACCTCTTGGATGACTTCTTTGGGGTAAATGTTTTGGTCAGGCCGGTTGGTCAATCTGGGGGAGGTTCACGGGACTGTTTCCATGTTCCTCTTTGCCATTTTGTGGATAAATGGGCTCTCACTGGGGTTCACCCATAGTCCCAAAGCTTAGGAAATGAAACTTTATAACCTTTCCAGGGACTGGATAGATCTCCAATTAAATTTCTTTCTGAATGGTTCCTGAATTTCTTTGGATCTCGGCCCATGATGGTTGTAGCTTTTAAGGGGACCTTTGGTGTACTTCACTTTTGTCAGGGCAGGGTTCCTATTTTAAGTTGATTGTCCTGATTGAGAACAGGTTTGCTGACAATAATCAGGGCCTGGCCTGGGTGTGGCAAGAGACAGTGAACTCAGGTTTTAACAAGGGGGGCAATCACTTTTTAAACAGGGCCTTGTATGTTTGGATTTTCTTCTCCCTTAATAATAAACACCTTCGTTTAAAAACTGCATTTTGTGTTTACTTGTGTTGTCTTTGACTAATATTTAAATTGGTTTGATTTTTTCCCGGAACACTTAAGTGTGACAAAGATGCATAATGTTTGCATAATGCATAATGCATTATGTTTGTCATAATAACAAAAATAGGAAATCAGGAAGGGGGCAAACACCACTGTAGCTGCATGATCAACTACTAGACATTACATATCAATATGTTCCTAAGTTATACAGGATGTCATGAAGCCATAATCCTCAGGTATGAAGCTAGTGAAAAGGAACATACATAGACACACACTCACTCATATTGAGTCATTTTAGAGACAAGAATTAACATTGGGTTTGGAATGTGGAAGGAAATCAGAGTACCCAGACAAAACCCACGTGGACACTCACATTCATTTACTCCACATAGCCAAAGTCCTGACTCGGAGTCAAACTGGGGAGCTCTGCAGTTGAGAGGCAACAGCACTAACCATTTGTGCCACTGTGCTGCCCTGCAGGTTGTATAGTGGTTTTGATATAGCACCATAAGAATATGTCCAAGGTATACAATATTGGCATAGGCCTAGAATGGTTCCCAATTTGTGAACTGTAGTTTGCAACAACATTGCATTATCAGCAGATCTTCTAGCATGCAAATATCCTCTAGAGGCTGTGGTAAACCACTGCCTAACATATTGCACAACACAACTGGGCTTTGTCACAACTTTGCTTGATGAAAAATCAATAAATCAATACATATTTTACATCCTTGTCAAATGTTTAATCATTCTCACTGCTCAATGATCATTGAACACACTGACTGATAAGAGAAGACTGCAAAATGTATTCAACCTGAGAGATGCACATCCTGAGTGCATGATGGTAAATAGTAGGGCTATTGTAGGACCCCTGTGATAAACTGCAATACTGATACTGCACATTGCTCACTGTTATAGTAAACCAAGGCTGGCTTTGACAAAATAATGGAGCACACAAAAAAACATAAGCAAAAAAATTGGTGAATGGATCAGCAACCAATGGCTTGTAAATCTGCAATGTAATCTACTGTTAGTCACCACATGCCATTAGTCATGTGCTTGACCAGAATACCTCTTTTCTCAATCTGATGTAGAAAATGCCTAACATGTAAAACTTCACCATAAATGGAATAGTGTTTAGTACAAGGAGGCTAGAGAGGAGGCTATAAGAACAACTTGCTCCATATCCAGCAGACCATAGTCATCCTTATTCTCAGACCAAACTGGATGATATGTCTGATCAGATTGCTTTAAATGAGAATTTTGCTCCATGATTTGAACATTTGCAAAAAGATGGTTCTCAACAACTTCACTGATGATACAGAGATGAGCTGAAGTTGCCAGGCAAACTAATTTAAAGCTGGAGCAGATGAAACTGTTGATATTCCTGTGACTCACTGCCCTGCTCTGATCTTCAAAAACAACTGTTCCTGTGAAATTCCCAGAAAATTTGCTCCTGCTGATCTTTAGCACAAGATAAAGTACTACCGCAATGCTTCACTCTAGGTATAGTTTTTTTTTACTGCTCTGGTAAATTTGGTTTTGAAAAGGCTAAAAACCTGAAATCATATTTGCATCCTACCCCTACTTTGTGCTCTTCCACAACTTTATCCCTTTTAGAAAGTCCTTTGAAGCACCTTTTCAATCATGGTAAATTATTTTGGTAACCCTGCAATAGTGCTGAAATCCTAAAGGAGCAGCCAGTTTTATTGTAAAGTAATCAAAACCAGTGCATTGAGGTATGGTGTTGGACAATTAAAATAGTGTGTGATCTGGAAGATCATTGTTTCTACCTGAACAAGTTAGAAATGGTAACACTACAGTGGTTGATAACCACCATAACAGGTATTTTACCATGTTTTAATAATTGAACAGAAAATTTAAATGTTAATCATGGTTCTTCATTCATTCCTTCACTTTCTTATCCATTTAATCCTGAACAGGTTCGCAGGAAAGCCGGTGCCTAGCTGGAAGCACAGGGAGGAAGGCAGGAACAACCCTAGACAGGGCACCAATCACACACTCGCACAGTCATACACACACTAGGGCCACATTAGTGTAATCAGTTTACTTAAAGTGTGTCTTCAGACTGTGGGAGGAGACCATAGTACCCAGAGTAAGCCCATGTGGACACAGGGAGGACATACACACTCCACACAGAAAGGACTGAGACCACTCCACCTGTGGCAAAAGTATTTGAACCTTTGCTTTCAGTAGCTGATGTGACCCCCCTGTGCAGCAATAACTGCAACTAAACGTTTCACGTAACAGTTCATCAGTCCTGCACAACGGCTTGGAAGAATTTTAGCTCATTCCTCCATACAGAACAGCTTCAACTCTGGGATGTTGGTGGGTTTCCTCACATTAGCTGCCCGCTTCAGGTCCTTCCACAACATTTCGATTGGATTAAGGTCAGGACTTTGACTTGGCCATTCCAAAACATTAACTTTATTCTTCTTTAACCATTTTTTGGCAGAACAACTTCTGTGCTTAGGGTCGTTGTCTCGCTGCATGACCCACCTTCTCTTGAGATTCAGTTCATGGACAGATGTCCTGACATTTTCCTTTAGAATTCTCTGATATAATTCAGAATTCATTGTTCCATCAATGGTGACAAACCGTCCTGGCCCCTTTGTAAAACTACCGTATTTGAAGATATGACAATTTAGTACTAAAGCAACTGAGCAATTGAAGCAATTGAGGACTGCCCTGGGGAAAAAAAACATGTTTTTATTGTAGTTTGTGGGCTATTCAGAAGGGACTTTGTTTGACATTTTACACAGGCTACAAAATATGCTAAGATAAATGACATAGATTTTTCCCTTGTATAGATATTCCATAAGGAATTAGAAAACTGAAGTGAAAAAAGACTGAATTGTAGTGTGCAGTATTATAAAATCAACAAAATAATGCATACAAATTCACATTCTGTCTAAGTGTCCACTTGACAGAAACTGCCTAGTGGCTATTTCTTAGGAGCTGCATGCTGCCAGACCAGCCAGACTTTTATCTGTCTGATGATTTTTCACCTTTCATCAGCCTTTGACACGGTCAACTACAAAATTCTCGTTTCTGTCCTCTCCAGCAGGATGTTTGCATTGAGCATCATGTAGAGGATCCACAACTCTTAACTGAAGTCCCACAAGGTGCAGTGCTGGGACATCTGCACCTATTCTCTCAGTCATAACCTCATATGGCTCATCTTCTCCTGAACTCCATCAAATATGCATGTTTTCACCACAATCTCAGCATGACTTTAGAACATCTCACCATGGATGTCAGTTCATCATTTGAATGTAAACCCTAAAAAATTGAGCTGCTCTACATGCCTGGAGACATCATGATCTTGTCATCTCCCAGGTAAACTCCTCCATCACACCCTCTGAGACTGCAATGTGGAGGTCAAGGTACTGGACGATGAACCAAAAGGTACAGGGTTCAAATCCCACCTCTGCCTATCTTCCTTGAGCAAGACCCTTAGCCCACAATTGCTTGGTTTATAAGATTGTATCAATTGTAAGGGTGTCTGCTAAATGATATAAATAACCTTGGAGTAATCTCATATTCCCAAACTGACCCAATCATGCAGGTATACCCTCTCCCACATTGAGGTAATTTGACCGGTCCTTTCCAGGGAAGCTACCAAAATGCTTGTCCAGTTTCTTATATCAAAATTAGATTGCAGTGTTCTTCTGGCAGGACTTCACATGCAGACAATCAGACTACTGCAACTGATACACAATGCAGTAGCACAATTGGTTTTCAATTTAATCAAGGTTTTCTGATGTCACACAACTATTGTGGTCCCTTCATTTGCTTTCTCTTTTCAACTTCATACACTATGAGACTCAAACTTGGCTGAACTGGACCTACCACTCAAGATTTAAAGAAAAGACTCATCTATATGTTTGTATGTTTGAGAGTCTTGTTATCTTCAAATGCCAACTAAAGACTCAGAACTGTGAAGACAGCGAATGCACTTAGGCATTTATCTAAAAAAATCTCATCTGAGTGCTCCTCATGTTTATGACTGTTGACATCATGACAGTGCTTTGTACCTATATCAAAACCTAGCAGGGATTTAGTTAGATTGTGTTCTTTGGCTGTTGGCTATTTGTGATAGCATGAGATAATACCTACTAGAAACTTACAAAGCACTTCTGCAAATGCTCTGCATAAGGGTGTCTGCAATATGATGCAAATGTAAATATAATTGCTTAAAATAAGACTAAACAAGTCTTAAGCCTAGGTTTTAAAACCGGCACTGTTGCTGAGTCCTGATATGAATAGTTCCAAACATTTTTAATATTTATCAAACTGGTACCCAACACACATTTGATGACAGCATTGTTTTTCTTTTTTACATAGCTGTCATCCGAAATACTGAATTATTAATTCTAGTGTATTAAATTTGCAAGTGGTCTGAGCTATTTTATTACAAAACTACATAATAGAGTGTAGCATATAGATATCCATTTCATGCTTGAACGAATGTACAGTGGTACAAAAACACTGATTTGGTAATGTAGCATAAATGCAACTGCTCATTTATAAAACAGGTTGGGAATGTGAAAAATGCTGAGGCAAATACTTTCTTTGCAATACATTAATCCCCATTTAATAAATGGCTATTGCACATATCAGCTTACACACTGCATTAGAAATCACATCTAGGGGGAAGTTTATAATTCAGGAGATGAATTGAATGTAGGGTGCAGGAAGGATAAACAAATAAAAGTAACAGTGGCAGGTGGAAGAGGAAAACATTAATCAGCTACAGTGCCATAGGCCAAATCTGAAGAGAAATAAATAACTCTTTAGAAGAATCAGGGTTAAGGTTGAGTCAAGGTAAAGAACAAGAACATGAAGGATGTGTTCCGTGATTTCCATATAGGTTTACATGTATACCAAATAAAATGTCTTAATAAAAACTCTTATGCAAATATTTTGGTACCTGGTGGTCTAATAACATATTTTGTTTTCTAAAATAATAAAAAATAACACAACCACTGTACAAGCAATATATTTCTGAATATTTAAATGCACCAGTAATGTATTTTATATAGTTTCATTAGGTCTTTAGAAATTCTATGTGCAGAAACGTGGGATGTCAAAATGAAGGGAGATCTTTGCATGTAAATTAAGTGGTTTGTGTTTGGTGCAAATGGTCTACAGAGAGTACGAGTGTAGAAGGACGGCCTTCTCCCAAAGATGAGGAAGCAAGGTATGACTTGCAGAAATGAAAACTCAAAAAGAGAACTTTGAACTTGCTTTTTCAGCTTCAGTCGCAAACCTATATTTTATATTCTGACTCTCAAATTCTGAAAACAAGCTCAAATTTATGTTCAATTTAAATCTTTTAACATTGTATTAGAATGTTCTACAAAGCCAAACTTCTAATTTCATTTTTGTTACTTTTCTCTTTTTTGCTATTTTTTGTTCCTATTTTTTCCTTTCATTTTTTTTATTGGTTTTCTCTTTCTGTGACTTTTTAACTTTACACATTACACAAAAACAGCCGGATGATAAACACCATCTGTCTTAGGAATGGCACATTAATTAGTTATTTTTAAATGTATTATTTTTAATCAAGCAGCACACCTACTCTTCCTGGTCAAGGAAGCCAGCACGTCTGGCATCATGACAGTGGCTCTTTTGCTTTGCACAGCTGACCACTCTACAAGCTGTTAAGTGAGTTTGAACCTTAATTTCCATTGTCATTCAGGACATTGAACATTCCATGCAGGATATGTTTAGATATATGACTATCATAAAGAATATTACCTTACTAAGCTCTGAAATTGCCTACACGTGACTTTGGTTAGGGCCTACAAGTCAATTCAGTGCAGACCCTTTTCCAAATTGTATATTTCAGTTTTCCAATATGTTAAATTTAGCAAACATATGATATTTAAGTTTGTTCTCTGCACCTGGTTGCATTTATTTATGTCAATCAACATGCAGTTTTATCTAGGGGCAACCAAAGGTTTGAATACTGTAAATACATACATAATTGTGTAGCATGTCTATTGAAATCTAGCAAAAAGTGACATACTTGTCTGTGATCTACAATGGACGGTGTAAACTGTTCTTAGGTAATTGGAATTGTTTTCTGTCTTATTACTTTTGTGCTGTAAAACTTTATTGCTAATCCCATACTAGTTAAGATGATCCACATATTTTCAAGCTATTTTAATGTTTATCTACCTCGTTGCATAAACAGATCAGCATTGATATTCAATGAAACGATGGAGAGTCATGCTACATCATGTCATATTTTACTTTTCATTGAGGCTCTGCTGCTGCCCTGGTGAGATCAAATGGATATAAGGAATCATGTCAGACAACGTATAGTGCTACCAGCAGAAATTTAACACACACTAACGATTCCCTGAAGGGATGTAATGTGTGTTGATGTGCACAGCTCCTGAATACTAATGATGTTTGTGTTCTTAGTTTATAAGTGTTTTATTGTAGCCTTTCCACATTCTTAACTGGTGGCCTAGTGCCTGCTTTTGTGAGCCTGACGAAGTAATATAAGAATATAGAAAGATACATAAAATACTGATGCACCATGAGATTTTTTTTTCATGGTTGTGCCACCCCTTGTGGTTGATCTTGGTGGTACAGTTTTAAAATATGTATGTATGTATGTATGTATTATTATTATTATTATTATTATTATTATTATTATTATTATTATTATTATCGTCATCATCAAAGAAAATATAACAAATCTAACAATAAATAAATAAATAAATAAATGCCAAAGTGCTTTCATTTAAAAATGATTGAACTTGTGCATAGACCTGTATACTGCATAATGCAATATGCAGTATATGCAATATGTAGGATATTCTATAGTGTCATCTATTCTCAGCTGGGAAGAAAGTTAAATTAAACATTAACAAGTCAGTCCTGGGACCTAGTGGACACACTGCAATTTTTTATGCTTCATGTTTATTCCTGTGTGGAGATAAACAATAAAAAAATTGCAATTTGAGCAGGGGTCCAAATTTTGCATACATTTATAGTAGATGTGCAGGTCTTGAGAGTGTAGAGTACAGAAGAACTTAGTTTTCCATCTTAAGTATATCACCAAACTTTGTTTTGCATGCATAATTTAGAATTTGCTACACTACACTGTGATATGAGTACAGACTTAATGTGTCCATTCTTATCCACTAAGCATCTGCTTGGTTGGATTGAACAGCATCAGCCACACTAACTCTTTGTGGGTGAGATTGTAAACCCCTATCTTATGAGACTGTGGTGGCCTAGCGGTTAAGGTACTGGCCTATGGACCAGAAGGTCTAGGGTTTAAATCCCACCTCTGCCAAGCTACCACTGTTAGGTCCTTGAGCAAGGCCGTAAACCCACAATTGCTTGAGAATATAAGAATATATAATATAACTATAAGAATAACTATAAGAATATATCAATTGTAAGTCACCCTGGATAAGGGTGTTCATTTATATGACATAAAGGTAATGGGATGAGTAGTGTGTTCACTCATGAAATACAGTGATTGTTGTTGCAGCATTGTTCTGTATACATGGTCTATAGATTAGAGCTGAGTGTCACTGTTGCTATGTAATTAATGTTGTATATTAAATAAATAGTGTTGTGGTCATTAAGTAGTTTTCTTTGGGTAGCCGTGGACACTGAACACTGGACACAATACATAAATGTACACTAAATAAAACTAAAATATTATATTACCAAGCCCAGTTATGGGGAAGATTTGTTGCATATCACACAATAATGGTGTCATTCTATGTGAAATTGCTACATGCAGTATATATTAGGCCTGTCAAAACAAAAAACAATGCATTAACGCTTTATTTTCTGCTAATAAATTTCTAATCACTTCGGTGCTTGACCATATGAAGCATCTGTATGTATGGTGTGTGTTTTAAATGGTCCTGTAATCATTCTTTCCTGCATTCTACATATGATATGTGGTAATATTAGCATATAGGGAACAAAGCTCATATTCCCTATATGGTATGTGTGTTCTGAATTATATAGTTCAACAACCCTTCTCAGTGAAATGAAAATAATGTGTTCTTATATTATCCACTAATATGACTGTGTTGTGGTTTTTAATGGAAAAGCAATTTCTTTAAGGTCAAGGCGAAACCACAAGATTAATCACAATCATTAAAGTTTCCCAATTATGTTTTTAAACTCAAATTCAAAGTTTAGGACCCAGGTGCAGAACGATTCCAGTGTTGACCACAGGGGACCATTGGGGGTCAACACATATACAGGAGGACAAACAATTACCGTTAGCAGTTGTGCTTTAAATTAAACAATGTGCAGCACAATTCAGCACACTTAAATAGTTATTTTTTATGTTATTAAATAGCTAATTTCCCACATTTGTAAACAATCTGGGTCTAGCCCCACAACACTGTGGAAAGCATAGAAGGCAGACAAACCATGAGCTTTGGCTTTTCCAGCTGGAGAACTAGGACAGCAACATGCATGCACCTAGTGATGGGACCTCCACCATGTGCCCTATTAACAATATATGAGTGAAAAAATAAACCCCCAAAGAATTAGCATGTCATATTTTGTGTATTTCAAGTTGTGCAGAGCATTCCAAATGCCTGGGTTCAACCCCAAATGGGGCTAGCAAGGTTCAGTGGTGCATTTATGGAAAAACGTCAGCCATTGCGGGTGTACTCATAGACTGCATAAAGGGGGATACAAGGACATCTGATCTAAAAGCCTGTGACAAATCTAATATGAGGTATTTTTTTCCACAAATTGCCCGGAGAAAAAGACTCATGTATGGGAAACACACACGCACACGCACACGCACACGCACACGCACACGCACACACACACACAAACAATATGGTCCACTAGAAAATAGAGTTGACCAAATCCAGCCATAATCTGAAAATGTTTAGTGATTTCTCTTCCAACAGAAATCTAACAAAATGATTACCTGTATTAACTGGTGGTTTTGTGCAGGTATATCTGCAAAATGTTCAAATCTGGCCCGTCATAACAGAAGTTAAGAATTCCTATTTTACATGGCCCTAAACCATGAACTACATTAGTGCTACAATGCAATCACATGACAAAGATGAATTTCATTTGATTAGCAATGACTTAGCCTCTGTTAATCCAATTCACCTGGTCTTTATCAAAGATCCACTTTAAAAGTCAATGTTTATTGAACACAGGACTGATTATGTGTTTCAAGGCACCAGAGAAATGCACTGGAGCGATCCTTGAGTAATTATGCATGATGACAGTTTACAAATGCCAAGCCTGAATATCTTAAGAGGACCATTAGGAGGTCAAGCTTTACAAGACAAGAATGTTAAATCACAGCTCAATCAGTTTGATAAATCACAAACTAATGGAAGCTGCTCAACACAGTGCCAGTTCTGCAAATGTTCAGACGATCAGAATACAAAGCTTTATGTCATATTCATATAATCCTTAAAAATATAAACAGGGGTTGAAGTGGGATTTGGCAGGTGGGGGAGTGTAGTGTAGTTGTGCAGCAGGGAAAATGACTCACCTCAAAATAACTCCCAAATTGATTTGTATTGTGAGCTGAGGTGGACTTATTTTCTTTGTGGACAAGCTCTGTGATCAGCTGACCTAATTTTAAACACTCATTACCTGACATATTCTTTCCTGGATCTCACTTGCCCAAAGGAGGCACAACCAAAGAAACTGACATCAGTGCAGAGACCTTGCGGATGTGTAGTTGTGTCCATAGTGGCTCATTTCAGAAAATCCTCTTTCACATTCAGCACTGCTAACAGCAAGTTATTTTACTGTCTGTTGTAGTTTCCGAATCCATCAGTAAGGGCAATTTCTGGATGCTCATTGAAATATCTGTGTCTCTGTCAGCCACCAGAAAAGCTGATGTCAAAAAGATCACAGAGCTGTCTTATGTCCTCCTCCCCATGTGATATCTGTACAGGTGATGGCCATGCTTCTGCATAAAAAAATGTTGATTTGGTTGAAAAGTGATGACTATAAATCCACATAGGATTACCTGAAGATATTCTTACATTTACATGCACAGCATTTAGCAGATACCCTTATCCAGAGCAACTTACAGAAGTGCATTGCATTCTTCATAGTTAGCATTGCCTCATGCGAGCAATAGCCCAAGAACACAGAACATCTAATATCCTGTTAGGATCTGATGTAGGTAAATCCATAAACAAAAATAAACATTAGTATTTTTAAATATGCAAGTAAAATCCCAGCCTTCACTTAAGGTCTTAGTGTTCTTCATTCAACCACCTTGGTGCCAGTACAGAGAAGATAATTTGTGCTTGTCTTCCTTTAATCTTGAGTGGTGGATTCACTCGAGCCAAGCTCGTTTCTCGAAGGGTACAATGTGCAGAGTGGGGTTTGATTAGAGCCTTTAGGTAAAAAAAGTGCTAGTCTGTTCTCAGGGGTTTGCTGGTGAGTATCAGGGTCTGAATCTGATGTGGGCAACTACAGCAAGCCAGTGAAGAGAAAATAGAGGTGGGGTAATAACAGAAATTTTAGGTAAATTGAAAACCAGACATGCTGCTGTATTCTGAATCAGTTGCAGGGGTCTGGTTGTAAGCATTGGAAAACCAAGAAGAAGAGCAATGCATTAATCTAGTATTGATATGACAAGAGACTGGACAAGCACATGGGTGGCTTCCCTGGAAAGGAAGGATCGAATTTTCCTGCTGTTGTAGAGAATGTACCTGCATGACTGTGTCAGGTTGGCAGTATGGCTTCAAATGATGAGCTTACATCCATGATGAGATGCTTTCCAGTCATACTGGGATACATGTGGAGACCTGCACATCTGTTGGATCAAAGGAGAAGATGAGTTGTGTCATCACAGCATAGCAGTGATAAGAGAAGCCATGTGAGGTTATAACCCCATTGAGAGAACAAGTGTAGAGAGAGAAAAGTAGAGGTGTTATAACTGAGCCTTTTGATACCCCTGTTGCAAGTGCATGTGATGCAGATGTGGATCCTCTCCAAGACACCTGATAAGATCGTAACTCCAGATAGGAAGCAAGCCACTGCCAGGCTGAGTCTGATGATCAAACAAATCACACTGTAGTAGTGTGGATTGGCAGCAAAAAAAAATGTCTTGAACTAAACCTCAACTTGGGTACTCCACAGGGGAGCTGTGAGGCCACACTTATACATCTGTAGCCAAATAGAGCAATAATCAAACAATCATGTTTAACACCACCTATAAAAGGGAGATACAGTACATGGACATTGTGTATGGTACGTAACCAGCAACCTGTCATAGGGAATCCAGGCTAACAGAAATAAAAACTTGCAACTTCATGTCAAGTCATTTATTTTTATTTATATAGCGCTTTTTATAAGTGGCAAGGAAATACTCCCTAAGTGTTACGAGGAAGAAACCTTGCGAGGACCAAGACTCAAAAAGGGACCCAACCTCTTTGGGCGGCATAGATGAAACTAATTTATCTAAACTAATAAGTCATGGAGTCATAGTTCAAATAAAATGTCAAATATGCACATCGGCATTAAGTAGTCCGATACAGAGAGTCACTCTAGAATCTTGAGTCTAAGCAGGGAAGTCGTTGGTGGCACTTCATCCCCAGCCAACCGGAGGAGGGAGAGAGTTACTGCCCTCTGGTGTGACCTGGGTATGGTGGGACTGGAGCTGATGATGGAAACAGCTTGAGTGAAGCTGAAGCAGATGAACATCATTTGTGGGGCAGGAACTGGTACCGGAACACAGCTCTGAGAGAAAACAGAAAATGTAATTAGTTATTTTTATTATTTATATTATGTAACTTCCACTTACAATTAAAACAGAGAAGCAGATAATCTAATTATTGCAGTAATTCATGCATCCTAGAAATAAGAGAACATACACACAGCAAACAGTCATGTGATGTACCAAAGAACTCCAGCTTTTATCATCATCATATTTTCTGATCCATTTCAGGGTCGCGGTGTCAGCAGGGCAAGCAAAGAAGCCCAGGCATCTCTGTTGCTCGCAACTTCTACCAGCTCCTCCTGGGGAATCCCCAGTCACTCCCAGACCAGCTGGGAGAAATAATCCTTCCAGGAAGTCCTAGGTCTACCCCAGAGTCTCCTCCCAGTCGGCTGTGACTGGTACACCTCTAGTGGAAGATGGCATCCTTGCCAGATGCCCTAAAAACCTCAACTGATGCACTGAGGCAAACCCCTCATTTACTGTTACAACTACAACTGCACTGAAGCCACCCAGGGATTTGTGAGTATCCCCAAACCCACCCAGTACATCTCACCCTGTGCAACTCCTGAGAAGGAGAGAGTCCATCTCCTATCAAAGAGTCTGGTACCAGAGCCCACACTGTGCATAGAGGTGAGCCCAACTATATCTAGTTGGTATCTCTCAACCTCCTGCACTAGCTCCAGCTCCTTCCCCCTCAGTGAAGTTACGTTCCATGTGCCAAGAGTAAGTTTCCATTGCGAAGGTCCATTCTACCAGAGGCCCCTCAACCCCTACCCTGTGCCTGATGGGATTTGTACCGCACCCTTACACTGGATCTTGCCGGTGGTGGGTCCACATCATTCCCCACATTGCTGTTTCGAGCTGAACCCAGCTAGGTTACGTGGGCTGCCCGGCCACCAGGCGCTCGCTGACGGACCCTACAGGTCTGGCTCCAGGGGTAGGTCCCAGTAACCCTCTTCCAGGCATGGTACAATCCGTTATTATATCAGTACTGATATGGTTGCTTTGGATTGTGTTTGTCAGGATTTTTACTCCTGTTCGTCCCAGAACTTACTGGGAGCTTCCAGCGCCAGTCAACATAGCCTTAAAGATCATTAGACCACGTAAGCCCTTCGGCCACGACAAGACCCCAAACCATGAAAGGAACTCCAGCTTTGACATTCTTTAGATACATTCTTGCACCTTCAAATTTTTTAGCATGCCACCACTATTTGTAGCCCCCATTTTTAGCATGTTTGGTGACACCCATTTTTTTTTCCCCCTTTTTTTTTTCCCACTGCACTGAAGATAATTGTGGAGTCAGCTTTCGTATTACCCTTTGTAATATAATTAAGTTAATGCACTACTGTTACCTTATTTAGCAATTGTCTTATACGTGTTGGCCTCATATTTTCTATGGCCTTATGGCCTTGAATCAACATGCACTGTTTATGCCAGAGGTCTTTGAAAAATCACTTACATTTTTGTCTACCATGAAAAAAAATATACAAAATTACCAAGACAAAAGGAATTCAGGAGAAACAGAAGCACTCACTTTCAGATTCACATCAGTGGCTCAGTGGTGGGAATCATAAGTGGCTTCAGATTCCTGAGCGTGCAGCTGTCAGACTGTCTTTCCTGGTCCCTAAACTCTAGCAGTACCCTCAAAAAAGCACAGAAATGTTTGTTCTTTCTGATGAGACTGAAGAGAAAAATCATTGAATAGTTGGTGTGTTGTGTTTACAGTATGTTTTACTCGAATATACATTTGTTGAGAAGTTTCTTTGTATTACTGGTAGTAGGAGTGTTCCAGTGTAGTACAGGAATTCCATCATGTTTGATTGCTCACTGCATTTCTTATACAGATGATGATAAAATTTGAAACTTAAAATGTTTGAGCTCCTTCAGAGCATCAAGCTGAATATTCTTTATGAAGTCACCTGAAAACAATTTGTAGCAAGTCTAACAAGCATACATCTGTCATTTGAATTGCATTTTATGTACTAACTAGCAATGCACAAATGAAAATAAATAGCGCCATGCATTTTACAAACAGCTTCTTCATTTGATTAGGACACCCATTTTACATCGAGGGCTTGACAAATCTTGTTCATCAAATTGACAATTGTTTTCTGAACTGCACTCAGTTCGTCCAGATTTTTGGTGCACTGGTTGTACAATTAATATAATTTCTCCAAATGATTCATTTCAGTGCATTGTTTAATAATATCCCCAACAGAGATTGCCAGTCTGTGGCATAACTAGTTCCAGCCAATCAGAATTTGGAACTTGCCTTTCAGCCAGGTACATAGTCCAGTCTTTTTCCCCAGCAACACAAAATCTCCATCAGGACAAAACCTCATTTAGAATGGCATCATCAAGGCAATGACTTATTAAACATCTCAAAAGTGCTTTAGTGATGTCTCTTGTTTTAGTTAATCCAAATTCCCCCAAGTCTAAAAAAGTAGTTGGCTGACAATTATTGAATGAGCATTTCACCTACACAACCAGAAATGATTTATTGCTTAAAGCACTGCTCTCATCAGTGGGAATGGGGAGTATTGATCTTGCAGACTTTATGCTTGTCATTAATGCATTTATTTTAAATAACACAATAACAACACACAAAGACACACACAGTGGGGCAAAAAAGTATTTATTCAGCCACTGATTGTGCAAGTTCTCCTACTTAGAAAGATGAGAGAGATCTGTAATTTTCATCATAGGTACAATTCAACTATGAGAGACAAAATGAGAAAACAAATCCAGGAAATCACATTGTAGGATTTTTAAAGAATATAATTTTAAATCATGGTGGAAAATAACTATTTGGTCCTCCACTTAATAGTCGCTGTATTAATGCCTCCTCGTTATCTGTATAAAAGACACCTGTCCACAGCCTCAAACAGTCAGACTCCAAACTCAAACATGGCCAAGACCAAAGAGCTGTCGAAGGACATCAGGAAGAAAATTGTAGACCTGCGCCAGGCTGGGAAGAGTGAATCTACAATAGGAAAGCAGGTTTGTGTGAATAAATCAATTGTGGGAGCAATTGTAAGAAAATGGAAGACATACAAGACCATTGATAATCTCCCTCGATCTGGGGCCCCACGCAAGATCTCATCCCGTGGGGTCAAAATGATCATGAGAACGGTGAGCAAAAATCCCAGAACTACACAGATGGACCTGATGAATGACCTGCAGAGAGCTGGGACCAAAGTAACAAAGGCTACCATCAATAACACAATACGCCAAGAGGGACTCACATCATGCAGTGCCAGGCGTGTCCCCCTGCTTAAGCCAGTACATGTCCAGGCCCGTCTGAAGTTTGCCAGAGAGCATATGGATCCAGAAGAGGACTGGGAGAAAATCATGTGGTCAGATGAAACCAACATAGAACTTTTTGGTAAAAACTCATCTCGTCGTGTTTTGGAGGAAGAAGAATGCTGAGTTGCATCCCAAGAACACCATACCTACTGTGAAGCATGGGGGTGGAAGCATCATGCTTTGGGGCTGTTTTTCTGCAAAGGGGACAGGACGACTGATCCATGTTAAGGAAAGAATGAACGGGGCCATGTATCGTGAGATTTTAAGCCAAAACCTCCTTTCACCAGTGAGAGGATTGAAGATGGAACATGGCTGGGTCTTCCAGCATGACAATGATCCCAAACACACCGCTCAGGCAGTGGCTCCGTAAAAAGCATTTTCAAAGTTTCCTGGAGTGACAATCCTAAAGCCTCAGTCTCCAGACCTCAAAAAAAAAACTCATAGAAATAGAAAATTTGTGGAGGGAGTTGAAAGTCCCTGTTGCTCAGCAACAGCCCCAAAACATCACTGCTCTAGAGGAGATCTGCATGGAGGAATGGGCCAAAATACCAGCTACAGTGTGTGCAAACCTGGTGAAGACTTACAGGAAACGTTTGACCTCTGTCATTGCCAACAAAGGTTATGTTACAAAGTATTGAGTTGAACTTTTGTTATTGACGCAATACTTATTTTAAACCATAATTTACAATAAAATTCTTTTAAAATCCAATAATGTAATTTCCTGGATGTTTTTTTTCTCATTTTGTCTCTCATAGTTAAAGTATATCTATGATGAAAATTACAGACCTCTCTCATCTTTCTAAGTAGGAGAACTTGCACAATCAGTGTGCTGACTAAATACTTTTTGCCCCACTGTGTGTGACTGCAGTTAAGTATTCTGCCATTTAAGGCTGTTGAGGCCGTTTTAACTTCTGCAAGTCAAAGATATATGGATAGTCAGTGAAGGAACTGTTATGTTTTGCAGTGTATTATGCTTTTATGAATACATATTCATTTGTGGAGATTAAAGCAGGCACATCCAACTGATCTATTTTAAGGCATTACAACTCCCTGTTTGTGAGTCTGTAAAGACTTGTGTTCATGTATTTTTTTGTGATGCAAAAGAATGAGAATTTTGGCAGCTTTGCCATTAGCTAGAAAAATGGTTCCTTTGTGATCCTTCTCTGTTAACACCTAGTGATGTAACAGTTTTACATACAGAGGAGCCCAATGTCATGTTAGAGAATATACAAAATAAACAGACATGCTTGTTTAAAATATTCATAGTGAGAAAATCTTCAACAATCTTGCAAATTTTATTCTATGTTTGTGCTGCTGCTCTGGACTGTGATGATGTTACTCTTTTTTTGGACTGAGCTGCTGTGGCTTTGAGGTTTACTGCTCTTTGTGGATTCAGTCAACTGCATTTTGTAGTATATTAGCAGATGTTACATGGGCTATCATACTATTATGACCGCAGTATAATCATTATATAAAAGTGGTATTTGGGAAGTGATTTAAAAGGGCATCATCAGCTTAAATTCAAACTGATGACCACTTGTCTTGACATAGCCGACACTTGTTTAAATTGTCCAGTATTCTCACACAGCTTTTTAACAACATATAAAAGAAATTTGATTTAAACTTCTCAAGAAAGACATTTCACAGTACAAATTAACCAGATAACTTCAACAATACATCACGTACATATCCTGATTTTAAAAAATTTAAATGAATTAAATTACTGATGCCTGCTTTAAATTATCAAATGACATTTACTAAGCAGTCTGTACCCTTGAAAATAATCTGTCATATTCAAAAAAATAAAGTCAAAAGTCAGATTTATGTCTAGAGCACTTTTTTGCAATGGAGCATTGTCTCAAAGCAGCTGTACAATTTTCTATTAGATTCTATTATCTAAGCCCAAAACAAGCCTCTGATGACAGTAGAAAGGGAAATCTCCCTAAATGTTATAAGAAAGAAACCTTGGGAGGACCTAGACTCAAAAAAAGACCCAACCTCTTTGGGCAACCTAGATGTTATATGTAAACTTTCTGTCTCCTATTTCTTCCATCTTTGAAAGTGTTGTTTTCAATACATGGAAGTTAATAAAGTACTTTCAACCTGGGGAATACAAATACACTCATCCCAATTTATGGGCACTTTATGCACCTTATGCTACATGACATCATTCTAGCTAATCTAGCAAATGTGTCAGCTACCATAGATGTATAGCCAAGTTGTACATAAACCAATTGTGTATTGTGTTTGGTGATAATTGTTTAGTTTTGTTTGTAACAAGTAAACAAAAATCACAACAATTTTGTTTAATAGCTCTACATGCTGGCTTTCATGAAGTATAACTCAAAAAGGCATACTGTTTAATGAATACCATGTTTTGTTCAGGGGAAAAAAATATGGAATGTTGATGAATGAATTATAGAATCATCTTGTAATTTTGCATTTCTAAAACAAGTACAGAAACAGATGCCTTGAAAGCAGAAAATTCATAGCAAAACAAATTAAAAACCAACGGCAGATGTTTATGATAGAACAGTAAGAAATCCCCTTTAATGAAATGGGATTTACATAGTTAAAAACCAACAACCACCAGCACTAACACCTAAACAGAGGAAAACAAGGTTACAGTGAGTTAAAGAGAAGTAATAATGGAGTGTGGATAATTGGATGAAGGTGATATTTAGCAATGAACCAAAAGCCTACTATGGTCAAGAAGATGATGTTGGAAGTTTGTCTGATACTGTTCTAATAAAATATATATACATGACTTCCCAAAGACAACAATCACATTGTCTTGCACATGTATGATATGGGGTTGCATGTCAGGTAGAGTACCAGGGGAGATAGCAATCATTACATCAACAGTCAATGCATAGGAGTACAGTGACATTCCTGACATTTTGGACACTTGTCTCATTCCATTAATAAAAAAAAAATAGGCTTGCTGATGAAGAAATAATTTTTTCTTACCACAGGATAAAGAGTGTTAAATCTTTTCTTCAGGAAAAGCCTATCACAGCTCAGTGTCATGGCCATCAAACAGTCTGGATCTCAATCTGAAAGTTTATGGTGGAAAATGATAAAATTGCTCCATGACAAGGTTCTATCCTGGAAAGCTCATCTGTCAACCACTATTCAAGAATGTTGGTACCAGCTTAATTTAGAATATGGTTTTTTATTAGTGAAGTCCATGTCTCAAAGAATTCAGGCTGTCATAAATGCTAGAGGAGGAGCAGAAACATACTAATTATGATTTTTTGGTTAATGAGTCAATTTCTTTTCTCAACAGTGAGTGATTTCATATTTTATTTACTCTTCTTGATATAGAATAATTGCATTTAATTATAATAATTTAATTTAATTTAATTTGTTTGAGTTGTGCTTCGCAAAGCCAGAACGTTTAGCTATTAAACAAAAATTGTTTGGTGTCATATCTGTAATTTGTAAAAATGCTGGCTGAACATCCTAAAAGTGGTGTGATTCCATAATTTCGCCAGGGATAGTAGCTAGCTCGATGATGAATATAATGTGACCATGAGGTTATCTGCATCAGATTTATTTACTTACTAATTGAAGGTGCTGGAATGCAATTTCAGATCCAGCCCACTTCAAACCCTGCAAATAAATAGTATAATTTCAGCAATTTACTGTTTCAATCATTAAAAGGTCTTAGATGCTGTTCAAATTGCGAATGTGGGAGTGTCACCACACTATTAATTTAAAACATTTGGGTACATAATTAGCATGAACACAAAAGGTGACACATTTTTTTTACTTTAAATGAATTGAAAAAGCATTTTTTGATATAGCTGCAAAGGTGAAGACTGTAAATTGGCTTCCCATAATAATTCCCAGCTTTTTAATTTAATCCTGATGGTTGGCTATTGGACATAACAAGTGATCCTAAAAAGCTATTCAGTGAAAATATTTAACTCTCCTTATTCACTGGGTAACGCGATTATAGTAAGCAGTATTCAAAAAAGAGTCTTTGACATTGTTTTCAAACATTTGAAATTACAAGGGTCAGGGTCCTTCCAAAAAAGGAATACTGGAATACTGATCCAAAAATACATATTTCCGTTGAATGATGTTCCATGCCAGATGTCCCCAGAAGTACTGTAAACAACGCTCCTAAACATAAGGCTTTTTTATCCATAGTAAAGCTTTAAGTGGCATTTGTGAATGGAACTCTGCATTGTAGTGCTTGACAAAGCTTTTGATGGGGCTTTTATTCCTCAGACTACAACGAGAGGTTGTAGTGGTGCCAATAATTGTGGAGGGGTTTGTTTATACCTTCTCTCTTTCTTTCTCACTCTCAAGATTCAAGTTTCAAAGTAACATTATTGGCATGTTGTAAAAGAATTATATCAATAATAATAGCAACAAAGATTACAATAAAAGCAACAACAATTAGACAACAAATAGGGAATAATAATAATAATAATAATAATAATAATAATAATAATAATAATATTTATTATTATTATTATTATTATTATTATTATTATTATTATTATTAAAAATGTTTTGGTAAATTTACAAAATGAATAAATAAGGATAAATAAGTTTATATGAAATATATAAATATACATTATATAGATCGTTATATATACACAAATACTTTAAAAAGAATAACAACAGTAAGCATTAGTGAACAATGAGGTATGGTGAGGAGACACATGGATACATACTGTGCAGTAGCCCATGTGCCCCTCCCAAACAAATGATCTGTCATTTTTTTCCAGTTCTGTAAGAGTTTCAACATTCGGGATTAGCTATTTAACTTTGTGATTTTTTTTATTTTCTCATGTTGGTTTGAATTCTGGGCAGTAAAGGAGGAAGTGCTTCTCTGTCTCCATCTCCCTGCTCTCACAGTGACCACATACTCACTCCTCTCTGGGCAGACAGGACAGCCTATTTATACCTGCCCTTTTCTATGGTCAGGCTGTGGTCACTGAGTCAATACTTGGTCAGGATCCATCTCTGCTGTAGATATCTGATGGTCAGGAAAAATGGTTCCAGATTGGTCCATTTATTTTTATTGCACAAAAGCATTCCAGTTTATTTTGAGTCAGGATTTGATTCTCCCAGTGTTCTAGATAGCTATTCTTACTGTTAGCAATGAGCTGGTTGGTGTTTAGATGGACAGCGATCTATTGCTGCTGTGTCTTAGGACCTGTATGATGGTCATACAGTCTCAGAACTAGCTGACTGAGGGGACACATTAGTCAGTTCTTGGCTCTGCAGAGATTTAAACTATAGAGTTTCTTTGGGATTTGGCTTTAAGTGCATCCAGAAATTTTGGGATAATTTTGTATGTATGTAGTCAGAGGGAATTGGCCTAATTCTGCCCTGTACGCAATGTTTTGTGTTTATCTTATGCTATATATTGGACCCCATACCCCATTCCTATACAACAAAGTGGGCTGGATCACTCTATCAAATAACTTACACTAGACTCTGATGGGAATAACAATATTGTGATCCTCCTGATCGCAAACAGAGCACTGTGGGCTTTTTCCTTCAGTGCATTCACTGCCGTGATGAAACTGCCTGATGCCATGATGGTGGAGGCTGAGGTACCGGTAATAAAGCATGAGTTCCAGAACGGTGCGGTCCATAGTGAACTTGTACTGGTTCCTAGCATATGGGCTTTTTCTGGAAGACCATATCAGACTGTTCCAGTTGCACTGCTAACTCATTAATGTAGATGTTAAACAGTGTTAGACTCAGACTGCAGCCCTTTTCACTCCTCTTTTTTTGAGAGAAGAACTCTCTATCTCTGTATATATACACTCATTGACAAAAAGTAACTCACCAAGAAGGAGTTGTTGGAATCAAAAGAAACTTTATATGTATGGATATAGTGATATATGTAAGTGATTACGATATTAGAGTGAAAGGATAACTTTATTGGGGAAACCTGTACAATTGACAATTGTCTCATACATATATGTGAGTATTGATAAATGTCAGGGACCTTTATTTTATTTGTATATGGTTTCTTCTTTTACTGTTACTCAGTCCTGGTACTCTTTATATGAGTAACATGACTGAATTTCCAGCACAGAATTAGCAGCTACATAAACTACATAGGACAAAGAGCACATTCTAATGATTTACCATAAATGTGTATGTTTACAATAAACAAATAATATCTAAAAATAATTTAGGTAACATGACAGTAAATTGAGATTGACATTCTCAGTCATAGTTACAATATCAACTATACAGGAAAAAAAAAATAGATAAATTACATTTTGGTCTTCCCATGGTCTTCAGAAGATCCAGATGATCTGACTTCCTATTGAACATGTGACTTGTTCCATAATTTTCAGGAATAGGAATATGTTATCGTAACTGCGTGAAAACCTTGGGACATGACTAAAATGTATATTTTAGAGTAAAATATTATGAACTTCTCATGAAAATATATTTATGGGACAGATGGGATATAGAGAGACATAATGCAAACAAAAAATGTTTATGAAGGATTTTAATCACTATATTTAATTGTAAAGTGCAGTGTTAAGAGACCAGGGACAGCTAACAAGTGCTATTTTTCAGTGTTCTGGTACATTTTTAGTAATGTTTTAAATTTACCTTACAACTACTTATATACCTTATATTTCCCCTGCAATTTACAGATATACTATATATATATATATATATATATATATATATATATATATATATATATATATATATATATATATATGCACACACACACACTTTTTGACCACAATAAAAGCATGCACCATTACTGACATAATTATAGACAGAGCAATGTAGTCAGTGAGAGTTATTTCAATGCAAACCACAGAGCAGAAACTGTAACTATAAATATCATATATTTGAACTCTTTCTGCTAACTGGCATTGTTTAAATAAGGTGCCTCCCCTGACTCATCCAGAAAAAGAGTCCTTCTTCCAGTCCTCTCCACAATTAGTTAGTCCACAGTTCAAAAGAGCACTAGACAGCTAAAAGCTATAAACATATTTGCCCTTTATTTCTGACATCATGGATTCATAGAAATCCTTTCCAGCAGTGTGTTAGCAGTCTCTGGAGCTTAACATGGTTTAACCAGCCTGTATGTGAGCAACTATTTAGCATAGTAGCACAGCTGGACCAATTTAGGGCTCCAAAAGAACATGCAGTGATTTAAACAAAAAAAGCTTCTGAGTGAATCTTTTATTTCATGTCTGCTGTAGAAAAGCATTTTGCTAGCTACAGATGAGCATTTTCACACTGTTTGAGTATCCACTACAGTAACTGAACATGTAAATACATTGAAATGAAACTTTCTTTCAAGAAATAATATTCTGTTTGAACAATTTTTACTAAACTCTCAATGAACCTTCTGCACTGATGCTGCCATCACATAACTACTTTGTCTGACCATAATACACATTCCCACTGTGTGATGGTCCATCCTAGATATTACTGAGCCCAGAGAAGTTGATGTTGTTTCTAGGCATGGTTTACATATGGCTTCAGTTTGGCACAGTGAGGTTTTCCGTGGCATTTTTGAATGAATCTCCATATTGTAGTGCTTGACAAAGGTTTGTCAAAGAAATCTCTTGCCCATGTGGTTATATCAGATATTGATGAATATCGGTTCTTGATGCAATGCCGTCTGAGAAATTGGAGATCAGGGATTATCAGTTTAGGCTTGCACTCTATGCACTGAAATTATTCCAGATTTCATAAATTGTTTAATGATATTATGTGCTCTAGAGGGAGAATATGCAAATAGGCCTATCTCAATCTTTCTTCGAGGAACATTGTTTTTAAACATTAAAAAAATCATTTGTTGACAAACTGCAGATCTTCTGCCCATCTCTGCTCCTCAGTTTTGGATAGTGCTCATGGATACGCCTCATGGATAGTGCTTTTTTACCAAATCATGATTACAATCACCTGTTTAAAATATTTTATTTATTTTTATTTTATTCCTTTTTTTACCTCATTATTTGCTCTAAATTCCCCAATCAATTGCCACATGTACTGTAGATCAGAAGGTCACGGTTCCTTTCAAGCCCTTCTAAGCTGCCACTGTTGGGTGGGTAAAAGGCCCTTAACCCACAATAACTTGTGTATATATATACAAAAAGTATACTTTGTCTTCTCTATTCATATGTGACCAGATGATATTCACATTCAACTTAACTACAGACATTTTCTTTATCGTAAAATCCTATCTACTATCAAAGTTTCCTATTCAGTCATGCTGTCAGACTCCTTATTCTGGATCCATGTGACATTCACCAAGGCGACTGGGCTCTAGTTCTTCAGGGTAAGAAGTGAAAATAAGAGAGAAGGCAAAACTCTTTTAAAATTATTCCACTTAAAAACATAAAAGTAATTTACGTGTAGGACCGTAACTTCCTGCAGCGCACAGCAATCAGATGGGCAGGTGTGAGATTGCCCTGCAGAGTCAAATAATAAAATCACACAGGTGGTCTTCATCACTCTCAAATTCCCTCCAAAGGCTTTAATAAATGGAAGTGGTGGACTGAACGAATGTCAAATTGAGAGCTGTTTGAGAGTATGAAAAGTGCTTTCCCTCTGCGGCTCAGTGTAGAGTGCAATTCAAGGCTTAATAAAGTTCCTTACACTGTGAAACTTTCAAAAGCTATACCATCCAGTTATTTCTCATCAGGTGTAACAGAGAGGAAGAGAACATTTGAACTTAATCAAACTTAATCAAAGGCAACTTACGAATCACTGGCACTCATCAGTTAGGAGAATAGAGAAAATAATCCATTCAGTAATAAGTATCATTTTAAAGTTTGGCAGATGTTTATAGCGTAGCCAGGAAGAATAATGGCACGCTGGGAATACAAGAAGCAGTCAACTGCAGGACTTCACACTCTCAATTATGCTTATGGGTCATTTAGTTTGTTACTGTATCAACTGGCATGTTTATGGGAGGCTGAAAAAACTAGGAAATTAGTGGATTGTAAGAAGAGGGGACAATGATGGGAAGTTAATGTACATTTACATTGAGTCATTCGGCAGGTGCTGTTATCCACAGCAACTTACAAAATGTGCAAACATTTTAATGTGCCACAATGCAAGTACTCGAGGATCCTTAAGTATTTGTAACAAGTCAGACTAGAAACTAATGCTACTCATAGACTAACAAGCACATTCTCAGTTTGAATCCAAAAGCACATGTGTTAGTTAATTAATAATTAATTAGAGCTTAAGAGAAGTTGGCAAAAATACAAATTGCAAAGGATAGAAGGATGCAAACCGCTTGCAATCTTTTTGAGGATCATTGTTATTAGACTTTTAAAAAAATTATCATGCCTTTGTTAACAAACTGGATATCCTCTGCCCATCTTTGCTTCTCAACTAGTTTGACTCGTGGATACTTCTTTTGTACCAAATCATGATTACATTTACCTGTTGAATCACCTGTTTGAAATCACATCATCATTGTTATTAAATTTCTTTCTTCTTTGCTCTTTTTTTTTTACCTCATTACCAGTGTCTCACTCAGAACAAGGAGTGGCGAGGGAGATGGACGCAAGTGCAAGGGTGCAGTGTTTATTTACACATGTCATAGTGAAACACAGTGGAGATAAACAACCAAGTGAAGTACACTGCTCTGGGGCCATCGCCACGCCAAGCTGTGGGGGCATTGCCGAATCGGACTCTGGGGGCATAGCAGCGTCGGACTCTGGGAGTGCTGGTGGTGAGATGATCAAGATCCAGCGATTGCCAGTCCATGGGCCACCAAAGAGTCCCGGACCTCCACTAACCCCTGAATGGACTTCTCCGCCTCTGAGCCCTCTGCAATTTGTGCCGCAAAGTCCATTTCCTCCTTCGCAGCACACAGCAGTCCTAAAGTGCCTGCTGGGCTTCTGCCATTGCCAAGTAAGCTGGGGTCAGTTGTCAGCATGCAGGTGCAGACATCTGCAAGGTGCTGGCGTACACTGAATCCGGCTTAGCCCTGGAGATAACTGGACCCCTCAAGCAGCTGGTGAGTGGAGGACCCAGCAGTTTCTCCGGTAAGCTGATGCACAGGCTGGCAACTAGCTTATGGAGATGATGACTTGGCACTAGTGTGCGTAGGCACTGATGGCAAGCTAGCGAGCGTTAACCTCAACGTCAAACTAGCGAGCGTGGGCTCCTGCGTCAGTCAAGCATGTGCGGTGCACTGCTTCCTCCTGTGTTTTTTGGCCAAACAGGAGAGTCCGGAGTTTGGGCTCTGGAGGGTGATGGCCAGATTGGCAAACTCCACCTCGGAGTCCATGCTAAGTATGGTTACAGGAGACTGATAATCCTTGGGATACTCATCTTCTGATGAGTCAGACTACATACTATGGAGGACCACCAACCAGACAGAGTGCAAAGGGGAAGAGCTGGAGCCAAGAATCCACATGAGAGCGACAGGACCAGACAAGGAAGTGTACAGGAAGTAGGGTATTTATAGGGTGAATCCCATTTCAGGGGCTGCATTCTTCAAAGGATGCGGTCTACGCGGTCTGTGAAGGTATGTCCTTGATAGGCTGCATAGACCGCGGCGAAGGCTGAACCGAAATGAGACAGTCTACTCTGCCTTGGATTTCCTGTTTGCGTCACAGAACCACTGTTCCCGCCCTCACTCTTCAGAGCTATTCCTGCCTTCACCCAATCACAAAACAGCTATAAGCTTTATAAAAATGAAGCCAGAAATTTTGAGTTTAGTTTTTATTTTTTCATTTATTGGAGAGGAGATGCTTCTCCCTAAAACAAAAACAAAAAAGTTCTGCTTTTGCTTTTTAACATTTAGCTATTTGAGTTTAAAAAGTTACTATTAAATACATTTAAATAATTTTTATTCCTCAGCCAACCATTCCGATGTCCCCAAGTTCCCCTCACGCGCAATGTACCTCGCGATATGTTAGGTTGTGAAGGATACATCAGATGTATCCTTCGTTTTCAGGGAAAAGAAGGGCGCATTTGTCAGCTGCATACGAAGGAGTCTTCGAAATGGGACAGCATAGTCGCATCGCTATGACGCAATCCGTCTTCAAATGCAGCCTCCGAGACAATTTTGAGAACAAAGGGAGGCCTTGCAAAGGGATGTATATAAAGATTATATACAAGTGTATATAAAAGGCAATTACAGGTACTAAAGGGTAAGGTAACACAGCACATCATTTACATTTAACAGACACCCTTATCCATAGTGACTTACAACTTATACAATCCTACAATCCAGGCAACTGTGGATAAATTAGTTTACTCAAGGACCCAACAGTGGTAGCTTGGTAGAGTTGGGAATTGAACCTTGGATCTTAAGTGCAATTGCCTTGCTCAAAGAACCAATAGTAGCAGCTTGGCTGCAATAGAATTTAAACTCCGTAATTTCTGGTCCATAGGCCTACGTCTTAAACCCTATTCCACCGCAGTCCTTCACAGGCACCTTCCTTTACCTTTCATATAAAATGAACTGAAGTTAATTGTAAATTCCAAATTTTTTTTATTGTAGCTGCTAAGTGCACAGTGATGAGGGTCCATAAAAACATTAAGGAGAAATTTCTGGCCCTGATGAGATAAAAATGGCAAAATGCAACAACAATTAAACACTTCTCATGTTAGCAACTGATGAGGCCCATTCATTTTTAACCATGTATGTATATTTTAAAAATCCTTAAGCAGCCATTTCAAAGCATTGAATAAAACTAACAAGCAATCAGCTGAATCAACTTAATTATTTAAAAGCAAATGTATTTTTAATAGAAAATATCAAAGACTACAAGACTTTGTATGTACTCTGTTATACAGGAAATCACTGCAGTACACTTAATGCATGTTAAATTGTTTACAAATAACTTTCCGTGTGACAAAGGGCTCTTTTTGTTTTAGAGTTTTGGAAGAAGCACTGCAGTGGAATAGTGCCCTATCCACGTTTGGCTCCCACCATGCACCATGTGCTACCAGTTATGGCTAGTTTATTAGACCATCGTGCCACCCAAGCACCCCATGTGCTTGGATGTTTTTAATTCTTTTCTCTTTGTTTACTGTAATTTGGTTCTTCTTTTTTTCCTATTTGATGCTTTTTAATTTTATTCTCATTTTTAATTTTGTATATGTGGAGGTGGATATCAATGTATTGGCAACAATAGGCTTACATCACCTGCAAGTTTTAGACTTCCACGAAAGAAATACTGGTGTATACTCCCTCTAGCTCTGTCCTTAATGATGGCTGACTTCAATCGATTTCTGGGTCACAAGCAGAAGAATACATAATCAAGGAATCAATTATAAATCAATTAGACTTTTGTCTAATGTGTAATGTGCATTTTTTAATGTATTTATTTGCTAGGGCTGAAAGAAATGTCTCTGGCATTCAGTACTTTGGTCAAACACTGCAAGGATCAAATACCAAAGCAACCTTTTTTATTCTGTCTAAGCAGGTCTTGTCTCATCCAATTGAGTGCCTGTTTTTTTAAATGAGCCACCGTTCACCGCACCCACCTCTTCCATCTGTGTGATGGCACAGCTGAGGTTTCATGCTACCTTGGCAATTGTTGAGTGTGAACCCTGGAAGGATTGCTACTAGATTAAACATAGTGGTGCATCCAAATATGTTTGATCCAATATATGGTCGTCACACCAGAAACTGAAAGCCAAGCTTCACATACTTTTGCCACTCACTAATATGTAATATTGGATCATTTTCCTCAATAAATAAATGACCAAGTATGATATTTGTGTCTTATTTGTTTAACTGGGTTCTCTCTGTCTACTTTTAGGACTTATGTGAAAATCTGATGATGTTTTACGTCATATTTATGCAGAAACATAAATTCAAAAGGGTTCAGAAACTTTCAAGCACCACTGTACATTCTTATATTCGTAACAAAACACCTTCACCTACAATATATTGACACTTCATGCACTGTTGTTTTTGTCAGAATTGTGCAAAATAGCCTGCAAAGTCCGAGAAAGTCTCAAGGAGACGCATGCTTTCTTATCCTGATTCAAACACAATACCTGTTTCCTATTCTAATCGTCACAGTAGTGTGTTGTAGCAAACCTAAGACTACACTTTAAATGGATTAATTTTTAATGAATAAACGGGGCACCACCAGATCGTTTGTGGACTGGCAGATCCGGAACACCAGTTGAAAGGGAACAGCAAAATTTATCAGTCTAGGTCTGAATAGTGAATTCAAAGTTATGTTTCTCGACCTTTGTTTGAATGAAACTCTCTCACACCAAGCGGTAAATTCAAAAGGTTATAGCAAGTTTATTACCTACAAACAAGGCAATACCAACAGACTATCTGACGTTACTAGAGAAGTGCATTTCCTGAAGAAAATGCGAGCGTGATTGCCACTCTGCAATGGTCGACCCTTAGTGTACCTCATGGGCCCAAAGGTCATCATGTCACCTCAGATTGCACCCGGGACCAAGCCTGCCAAATTTCGTGGCCGTAGGTTGAAAACTGACTGAGTTACAGTCATTGCCCCCCCCCCCGGGATGCATCACAGGGCATGGGCATCACAGGTCACCTCAAATTGCATCAGGGACCAAGCTCTCCGAATTTCGTGGCCTTAGGTCGAAAACTGACTGAGTTACAGTAATTGGCCCACCCAGGGGCCCCAGTGCCCACCCGGGGTGTACAGGGGCCCCCATGGGCATCACATATCATCTCAGATTACACCCGGGACCCAGCTTGCCGATTTTCGTGGCCGTAAGTTGAAAACTGACTGAGTTACAGTCATTGGCCCACCCAACGGCCCCAGTGCCCACCCGGGGTCCACAGGGGCCCCATGGGCATCACATTTCAGCTCATATTGCACCCGGGACCAAGCTTGCCAAATTTCGTGGCTGTAGGTCGAAAACTGACTGAGTTATGATTCATTAATTTTTGGCCCATTCATTTCCTATGGGAAAAAACCGGAGGGCCCTATACAAGCACACCATTCCCGACCAGACCTAACGCAATGACGCTGGAACGGGGTCGATATCTCGAAATCTGCGGCAGTTGAAAGCCTGACAAAAACGTGGAATAATAATAATATTAATAATAATAATAATAATAATAATAAGAAGAAGAAGAAGAAGAAGAAGAAGAAGAAGAAGAAGAAGAAAAAGAATACTTTCGGATTTCAATAGTGTGGTTGCCTATATAGGCAACCACACTAATAACATATGTATCACAGTATTAAAATCAAGAAATGATGGCAACGTACATATATCACAGTAATTAAAAATCATAAAATGATGGTGAACATGTATATAGTATGGTAGAGGCTACTTAGACGTGGATGAGTCTACGTTAAAGCATGGTCTAAGATCAAACGCAAGGTTCGAGAATCAGGGATCCAGATAAGCCACACCAGCGGTACTTGCCTGTTTCTTTGCGAGGGCTCACACGAAGGAGATGGAACGGAACCCGGTCTCTGCCTGTCGTCAGAAGTCACACGGGGGAGCGGTAGCGGTCCAATCTTCAGATTCTGATGCCACTGTTCGGTGGACTCTGGATGATCTCGGCTATTAACCTTCGGTCCGTGGAGCCACAGATGTGTTGCGGGCCTCGCTTCGATTTGGCTTTTTTCCCAGCTGTTGGTGGTCCGGGGTCTCTGACCTCGACTTGCGGGCGTACAACTCAGATTTTATCTTCGCCACAGATAATGGTGGAGTCGACACATTTCTAGCACCACGAACTTCAAAAGACTTGGAAAAAAACTTGGATGTACGAGAATGGTAGAGCGTGAAGGAGATCTTGGCTGGTTAGTTCTTTTAACTACTTTCTAATTCGGCGATACCGAACTGCTCAAGACTGCTGGACACAGGAAACTTAACAATAAAACGCAAAAACTTGAAAGAACTTAAGAACGAAAAAAACTAAAGACAGACAAAGCTGCAACTTTAAAAGACAACGAAAAGAAAAGACTTAGAAGAACCAAGATAACAAAAACACACAGACTTGAAGCTAAGCGGTTGGAGGCGGGGGCACAAGGAGTTGCCCTGACTTAGCCAATGAATAGCTGACTCATCAGTAAATCCCTTCTATTGTGGTTGTGTCTTATAATTTCACTATATGAGCTACAGACGTTCTAACTTGGATTAATATATTCCTACATATCTAAGGTGATTAAAAGTATCACATAATAACCAAAAATCCTCAAAGTTACAAGTTTAGTTGCAGACCTTCGTTGTAAGGTTCAGATGATCAAATGCACCTTGAATTGATAACCTAGAACATCGTTAAATCATTCTAACTACAGCACATACATTTGCTATTCCTTAAACAAATAATAATATGATCGATACAAGATGTAGGAAACAGTACATTCTAAATAACAACTTCATTTCTGTTCTTTTATAAGTATGAACAAGTATTAAACCCAAGCGATCGATACGTATAGATAAAACAGCTGTTATTTCTAGTCATAACCATTAGTATAGCACAATTGGACCATGTTACGTATAGAACGGTCACTGTACTAAAACATTGACCAAATAGATATGAAAATACACGAGGAATCAGTGAGACATATATACATACACATACATACATACATACATACATACATACATATATACACACACACACACACACACATACACACATTATATATATATATATATGGGATTATGAAAAATAGCCCTGATCATATTCTTGTATGAAATAGCTAAATACATATGGGTGTGTTTAGACTTATTATGAAGCAATTCTCATGTGTTTCCTAATTTAGTGATCCAGGCAAAGGTAATCTGTTCCCAACAGAAGTTAATACTATTATTAAAAAGTTTGTCTCTTAAAAAGGAAGGTAATAGTTCCTTGGGTCATAAATCCAGGGTTGTCTTTCTGGCGCCAGGCCGACTGGGAAAAAGGGTTGTCACTCTTGCAACAGTCAGAGAGGGATGGAGAAAACTGGTGGTCTGAACGTTGAAACCCCCTTTTAAGGTTAACACATGGACTTAGTTTACGATTGCCGAGATGTTGAAGGTTGTAGGTTTGTTTAAACAGACCTCCAATTCTGTTGGTTTGAGCAAGAGTCTGGCGTAGATGGGGCCATTGTGGCCATTACTCAATTGTAGACTCTGTCCAGATGGTGGTCATTTGCATTCCTAAGAGTCACAAAGCTTTATGGCTTGTGGAAGAGGGTAGAAAGAGAGGGGGATAAAGCTATTGATACAGCTATTACGTTACAGTGTTAACTACATTGTCCAGACAGTCTGATATCAGAAAAAGATTAAACTCGCAAGTTTGGCACTTTTCTCTTTTTGATTAATGTTTCGTGTGGGTGTAAACTTAAACAACATGGTATGCTATATGAAATTATTTGATGCATAGTTAAGTCTCCATTACACACCAGTGGTACCTGAAAATTGGAGGTTCCCAGCAGGAGTACTTCCAAGAATACGCTGCCTATTACATCTTCTGGAGAACTGACAATGTGGACACTGCTGTTCTACAGACAGGAAAGTGCCTAGTATTGTCTGCACCTCTGAAACCATCTGACACAAAGGGCGCAGCTCAAACAGCTTCAGTAAGCAGTTTTCATACATAAAATGTTTTTATATCTTATGTGCAATGCTAGAAGATTCCATTCTATTAGAATGACAAAAGTTGCTTGAAAAAATGATTACGTTCCATAGTGATATACCTAAAATAATCAAATGAATCTAATCAAAATGATCATTAAAAGTGTATAGGTTATTTATCATATAACTGTATATCATATCTGTAGACTTGGTCAAACCTGTGACAGAATCTGTAGGATCATCTTGGGTCTTTTGGGTCTCTATTGTCAATAGATGAGCCATATTGAAATGTTTTTCATCATCATGCTGGATCTTCCCCTTCATCCTACAGCTCCGATCGAGGTCTCTTACATGGTCACTTCAGTGCAGGCCACATTTTTCTGCCTACCTGTGATATATAAAAACAGACATTCATTATCTTATTAGTCATAACAAATTAAAAATGAGAAGTAATTACATCTTACAAAAACTACAAAAACAGAATGATCGACATCACATACTAAAGTACCTGTAGTTCAACAAAGCTATACTGCTGAGGTGAGGTTGAAGAGTTTGGATAGAAAGCTGTATTTTAACTGTTCCATCAGACAGATCACATTATGTAACAAACCAAACTTAACTATTCAGATGTGCTAGATTAAACAGCAAGAGCAGTAATAGTTAATAATTATATATTATAATTATAATAATTATATTAACACAGTAAAACAGACAAATAGTGCTAGCATAGACATACAGACAGTGCTAGGACAAACAGACATTGCTACCAGACAATCCTATGACAAATAACCAGCGATAACATTAACAAACACTGTGAACCATACAAGGACAGTGAGGCAATAAGCTAATGCTAACAAACAAACAGATAAGCTAACACAAATAAGAAGTGCATTACAAATAAAAGCACAGATGTGCTAATATGCAACATGGACGTCAGAACACATTAAAGCACAGAGACACAGGACAGGAAGGGGCGCAACAAACCCAGAAACCAGGAATAGAGAACCAGGGGGACAGCAAACAGGGTGTGTGAAAAGCAATATCAGACAAGGAAGTGACAGGAAGTCAGGGTATAAATAGGTGAGGCACAGCAGGCTGTAATTGGACAGTCTGCTGTGGGAGCTGAAAAGGGTCAGAGGAGGATTATGCAGGATGATACAGCTATGAAGCAAACATCAAAGTTACAACATAAGCCTCCTTGTGATGCATGAAGGAGAGAAAATCTGAAATACTTGTTGAATCCAATGTTTTCAGAACTAGACATCATACATACAAATATGACTGGGTTGTCTGATTTCACAATTTGCAGTTTGGAAGGCACTGAAGATATCCAAATGTACGTGCTCTAGCACTGACAAATGGAATTTTACATAATATGCTCCATTTAAATATGAGACTTTTCCAAAGTGATTTGGGAGATGAATCATTTTACTGTGTTCAGTTTTTGCATGTAACCTGTAACGATGATGCAAGCCCTCCAGCTTGCATCTATCTGCTTTAACTCCCCCTGTCTCTCTTCTGATTTGCTCTCTTCTCCTTTCCTATAAATACCTGTCTTCCTGTTCACTTCCTGGTGTGGCTTCTTCACACCATGGTTTGCCTTGTCTCCCATCTGCTCCTGTCTTCCATGCTGGTTCGTCTTCCTCTCTTTGTAGCTTAGTCTCTGTTCCCTTGTGTAGTCTCTTGTTATCTCTGGTTACCTGTTTTTTGTTTAGCCTTGTTGTTGTTTGTTAGCTTATTGTTTGTATCTCCTGTTAGTGTTAGCTTCGTTAGTTGTCTTGTATGTTGCTTGTTAGCGTTACTTTATCTCTGTTTCTTGTATTAGCTGTGTTTGTGTCTTTTAGTTCAGTACTTCATTCTTCAGTTCTTTAGTTCAGTAGTTCATTCTGTTTGTTTAGTCACTATGTTCACTGTAAATTAACTCCAGTGACTTGTGTGTATGTCTGCCTCACTCATCGTTCCTTGCCCTGAATGTGACATAAACACACTAAGACAGAACTGAGTTTGAGAATTGAGTTTCATTGTAAAACATCCTACCACATATTCAACAATAAAATTGAGTTCAGCATTGATCTTATTTGTTTGTATCCACCTTTGATTAGCAGGCATAACCAACCCCCCAAATGTCAGTGCACATGCATTTGTTTAAATGGAATGAAATGTTTTATACTTATAGTTTAGCGTAAATGAATCCCATGCCAGTTATTATACAAAGCTGCACCATATTCTTTTTTCACATGCTCATGCGAAAGGAAGAAAGGAAGGAACTCAGTCTACACTCTATGCCCACCCTCTGACATTTTTAGCACTAAGAGACATATTGTGAGCATCCTCTATTAACTACACCAAATACAAGCTGATAATCTACAGCTTTGTGTGATTTGGTAACATGATTTAATTGTCCTCTCTAATGTCATTTTTTTTTGTTATATCAGAACTCATGAATGCAGGTCCTGCATAATGTACAACAATCAACTGGGATTCTATTTAAATCCTGATTAGATAATAATATTGTTAGGACTTAGGGAAAGTAAATTAACTTCTTGGGTTTCAGAGCTGAAAAAGCAATGTCTGTGTGTCAGGTTTGTTAATTGCTGCTATTGCCAAATGAAATTAGCCATTGGTAAATATATGTATTTTGTACTACACAACATATGAGACTGAAACTGAACTAGGAGCTGCAGACCATTTTGCCCTGTGTAAAGAGAAAGGCTATAAACTTTTTAAAAAGTAAAGCCTTTATCTCAACATACACACCAAGGAAGCTTTAAAAATAAACTGTGTAGAGAGTACAGTAAAATCAATATTTGCTGTGACCATTCTTTGCCTTTTAAAGTTGCATCAGTTCTCTTAAGTATGCTGGGCTGTGGTTTAAGGAAAAAAAAAAGCCACATTTATATGCAGACTCCAGCTGTCTCTACTGCTTCTGTCTCTTTGTGTAGTCCGAGACTGACCCATTGTTAAGGTCAGGGCTCTGTGGGGGCCATATTTTCTGTTGTGGGACTGGCAAGAATCTGCCTGTACTTTTCAGCAGTGAGAGGGCCATTAATTGGGACCAAATCACCATCATTTGCAGAAATGCAGCACCAAACCTCCAAGAAAACTCCTTCAGTGCTGGGTGCGGACATCCACTCACTTCTTTTAAGGATAAATATTTCAAATTTGAATCATCAGTCCATACTACCTTCTACAATTATGCTGTGCGAGCAAGTTGCTTAGCTTTGTTTCAGCCTCAATGTATTTTATTATTATTTTTAATTGGAACTCTTCCATAAAAAAAAAAACACTTCTAACAATAACTCTACAGACTGTAGACAGGTGTACAAGGATTTTGCCAGTTTTGAGCTAATGGGTCTGCTGGACATCTTCTGATGTAAAAGGGAAGTAAGCTTGAGGTATCTCTCATCTTTGACATTCAGTTTCCTGAGCTGACCACTGGAATTGCCTGTTTGCATGTGCCTCTGGAAACACTGGGCTGATGTGAAATTTCTTTTTGTTAAAGACCATGCTGAGGCAGGGAGATCCCCTTGTGTCTTGCTGCTATGCTCACGTTTGCCATGGTGAAAGACTTAAAGGTTAATCTTAATCACAGCTGTTTCTGTTCCAGATAATTAGTTTGGGTTAATCTACACATTATGTCATTGATCATTAGCACCTGGTTGTTATATTGGATTAATTATGCACTTAGCTATATGCCTACAAGTTTTTCACGTGAAAAGAGATTAATTACTCACTATGCAAATCTCTTTAACAGCTCCAATAGAGACCATTGTTGGGCAGTTGAACAAAGCTACCCTGGGTCTGCATTTAATGTTCTTCCCCATTTATTAAAAATGAACTCTAACACTGGCTCTCCATCTATGGACATTTTTTATTCATTAATAGCAACTGTGTGTGTTGAGAAGTAAATAAAGTTCAACTTCACTGTAACCTGCCTACACCACCCTGGAAATGTCACCAGGAAAATAACTCATTTCCTACATCTCCCAACAAAAGTCACCCCATTCATACTATCGGTGAGGCACAGGCGTGTTATATTTGTTATATATACACCTTCAAATAAATCAAAACATTTTCCTATTGTCCCTATTCTTCTATTCACAAAATTCAGTATAGTTCATTAATTAAAATAGTTTAATAATGGATCTAAAACTATGAGCTAAGAAGACCGTGTTGATCGTTGACAGACTAGGGCTACTCTCACTCAGTCTTCCTGAAGAAGATTAAAATGGCAAGGAAATGAGATTTGTCTCATTGCATGAAAAATGACTGTGAAGTGTAATTAAAGACATTTAGTTAATTTCACTGCCCTTGGTCTCTTTAACTCATTTTAAACCCTCAATCATGCATAATCACAAAGCCTGAAAAACTATCAAGTGCTTCATGAAATGGAATTCTAAGGTAATATGCTTTCAGTATGCTCTCAGTACTATTTTAAGATCAGAGCATTTCACTCTACTGAATACCAGTAAAGATACTCCACTTAATTAGTCCTATACTAAGTAGGAATAAATTAAATTCCATATAAAGGTCCTTAAGTCCTTTAAAGGTTATATTTAAAAACATACACCCTTTACACCATGGTGCTTAAAAGATAGTAAGCCCTTTAGATTTGTCTATATTTCTGCATAAATAGAAGATCAGCCTTTTAGTTTTTTTATTACTACAGAGTGTCTACTCACACATGATTGTCACACTACTGACTGAAAATGCCTGAAAACTGCTAATCCTATAGATTCACATACTTTTGCCACTCATAGATATTAAATGGTTGGAGTGGCGAAAAAATCCCCAGGGATCACTGTTGTAGAGTTAAAACCGTATCACCTTAGCATCATCAAGCCTCTAAAACTACCATCAGACATCACCTCCATGCCAACACTCTTGCCAATAAAAAGCCTTCACTGTTGACTACACACAAACTTACATGCCTGGTGTTTGCTAAATGTCACTGGGATTTTGATTGGAACCATGTTTTGTGGTTAAATGAAAGGAACATTTTTGGCAACAAGCACTCAAAGCAGGTTTGCAGTAAAAATAGCTGATGCCCACTGTTAAGTATGGTGGAGGGTCTACAATTTTGTGGCGAAATCTTTCCTCCAGAGGCCCTGATCACCTTGTTATAGTACATGGCATCATGGACTCCATGACATACAGTACTGGGACATTTAAATTACAATCTGTCTGCCTCTGCCAAGAAACTAAAAATGGGTCTTCCAACAGGAAACTGATCCAAAACATATGTCTGGATCATCAAAGAATGGTTACTGACCACAATATCAAGTTTCTGACAGAAAAAAGCTGTGGGGTGAGCTAAAGAGTAGAGTGCCTAGGACTGCTGAAGACTGTGGATGATCTGGAAAGATCATGTAAGTAAGTTTGGTATCAATTTCCAAGCTCTGTATTCTCTGTATTCTCAGTGCTGTACTATAATTCTTGGAGTAAATTTAGTTCAATCAAAGGATGGATTTTTCAAAAATTCCTTCACCCATATGGGAATTTCACATAACTCTTTCATTCATATTTACCACAGGTGCCAATAATTGTACAATTGTACAATAAATGTAGTTATTATTATAGATATAATTTCTTTCTCATGCTTACAATATACAGTAGATGAGAATAGATATAATTGATTTTGTCATGCCTGAAATGTTCTATCCAGCACCTCCAACACCCCCAGGCAAGCCTAAGGGATATGCAAATCCCATAAGTCGGTTCACCTCTCCCCTGTTTCATCACACTCTCTCGATATATACTCTGTCATCCCCAAACTCTGTGCAAAGTGACATAGCCTGTTTATGTCCTGAGCATTCTCACATAACTCTTATTGCCTATCTCTGCTTTGGTACCGCTACTCAATCATTGGTCACCCATGCACCAAACCTTAGATTACATTGCATGATATTGTTCAATGAAACTGTTACAAGGTCTTATCCTGCATTTGTCTCTACTTATTGGCCTAGTCTTACATTTTTAATGATAAACACCAGGGTTAAGATTTTATTTATATTCAATGAACGTATCAGTTAAAGATCAAAATATATGGCTACCTGAAATTTTCCCAAATTAATTTTGGATACAAACTCTGCTGATCCATAATATCCCAGTATAATTTCCTAATATTCTCAAAATCCTACTGCAGTGTTTCAAAAGGCTTGGCTTGTCTTCAAGTGCTCACAGTGAACCAGAAGGTCCAGGACCAGAAAGACCAGAACCCCAAATCCCACCTCCATCAATCTGCCACTGTTGGGTCCTCAAGCAAGGCCCTTAACCCACAATTGCTTGGATTGTAAGACTGTATCAGTTGTAAGTCGCTCTGGATAAGAGCATCTCCTAAATTACTAAATGTGATAATGTCAAGTCAAGTCAAGTCAGATCTATTTATATAGCGCTTTTTACAATGGAGCATTGTCTCAAAGCAACTTTACAAGTTTAGATAATCTCCTAATATCTACGTCCAATCCCAAATTGAGCAAGCCTAGGGCGACAGTGGCAAGGAAAAACTCCCTACGTAAATGTAAATGACTGTGGAGGAAAGTCCAAGACAGTCAGCATTCTTTAATATTATATGGTCTTTTGTGCGGCAAGATTTGCAAGCAGTTATTATTTGCAAGCAATTATCCTGCTGCTGTATGAACCTTCTCCCAAAGATCTCAACAAGCATTTTCACTAGTAGCCTCAGAGTTTTGGGCCACAATGTACATTTACAATACTGTATTGTGTACACTTTACTCATATGCTGATAAAGTCAACACATTACAAAAGTAGTCATATGATATACATCAGTTTTGGAAGCAACCAACTTTTGAAAGATTATTCAATTGAAATATATTCTAAATTAATTAGCAGGTCCTGATTAGCAGTCAGGGTGAAAATGGTGGTAGCACCAGCATTACATGTCCTCCAGCTGAGAGACCTTATCACTTAAAAAGTATTATAGCCATTTAATTGCATCCGCCTCACTGCTTTAAGGCTCAAGTGACCCCCAACAGAGTCATGCACGAAGCCAAGGACGTCTGCATTTCCAAGGGACTTCATTTACCAAATTACAAAGCTCTAGTAATGAGAATATCTGGCCAATGTAAAGAATGTGAAATGTGCATTTATAAGGAATCTGAGATGAAGCACACGGATAAAAGTGGAAGGTTGGGTAAAATGAGGCTTTCAAGAGTACTGCCTGTAACCTTGGCCCCTTTCAGTGGGTCTGAATTTAATTTTGGATCTTTTTAAGCCACATTAGTTCTGTTAATTGGAATCCCTCTAGTGCCTATAAAGGAATTGAGTGGAACCAATAAATATGGTATTTGGCTCAGTCTCCCACACATTCAAACTAAACTCCAAACTATTCAGACATACCTTTTCTTTAGGCTGTTTTGAATTATACGAGACTTGGGATTTCTTTTGCTTTCTGCTGCTGTTCTTTTAAGGCTTTTTTGGACTTGTTCCATGCAGTGTAAATTGGTGTTTCAAAGTATTACATCCAAAAATATAGGTATTAGTATGCCATTTGTCCCTTCACTATTCTGACAAATCTGTTTACTGGATTTTGGAACATGACAGTGAGGTTGGGTACTGAGGCTGGATAATAAGCCTTGGCTCACAGTTGGCATTCCAATTCATCTCAAAGGTCACAGACAGAGTTATGGTCAAAGCTCTGCAGAAATCAGACAAGTTCTCCAACAAAGATGGCAAACGTTTTACTGACTCATGAAAATGTTATATTGAGTCACTGAGGTTCAGTACAAAACTCTTCTACTGCCAAAGTTTGTTTATGGAGTTTTCATGCATGTATGACTCATATTATGAACCTTTTTTAACAGTGAGTTTGACTTAAAATGAGTGTCTACATTGTTTCAATCTTGACTTAAATTTGCTCTCTTTCCTATATGATCTTGACTTAGACCTTGGCCCCTTTACACTCATTCTTGACTTTATCAAGACCTAGTCTTGGACTCAAGAAAGGAACATCACCCATAGGGACTATATGTAGGTGACGGGAGGTAATAAAATGAACAAATCAGAGCAGCTCAGTGAACTTTTGTCTGAGATACTCTAGGATTTATATAAACTATGCTTACCTCAGTAGTAATAGAATATATGTATGTAAGTAAGTGTGTGTGTCAAGTCAAGTCAAGTCAGATCTATTTATATAGCGCTTTTTACAATGGAGCATTGTCTCAAAGCAACTTTACAAGTTTAGATAATCTCCTAATAACTATGTCCAATCCCAAATTGAGCAAGCCTAGGGCGACAGTGGCAAGGAAAGACTCCCTGAGTGTTATAGGAAGAAACCTTGGGAGGACCAAGACTCAAAAAGGGACCCAGCCTCCTTGGGCGGCGTAGGTGATAAATCTAAGAGCGAAACTAAAGTCATGGAGTCATAGTTCGAATAAAATGTGAAATATGCACATCGGCATTAAGTGGCCCAGGTATGATAGGGCTGGAGCTGATGACGGAAGCTGCAGCGGATGAACATGTGTGTGTGTGTGTGTGTGTCTGTCTGTGTGTATATATGTTAATATGGACATGTGTATATCTCATCACCATCTTTACTGCTTATCCATATATATATATATATATATATATATATATATATATGATATCAGCATGCTATCTAAATACAATAGGGTTAGAAGATCATCATGGAGGATCGCCACCCGCTTCCAATCATCCTGACACACATTAATATAGCTTGTTAAAAATAATCTGTGGTTGTGATATCCAGACATGTGAAAACGTTTAGCTTTAGAAAACTTTTAGTTTACTCTTTTCATGTTTCAAGACTACTTAAATTCTTCACTTTGTCCATTATAATTATCTCTATGTGGTTGTCACTAAAGAAAACAAACATCAGGAATGAAAAAAGAATAATAATTTTAAATGGAGGTAAACACCCACTGCATCTGCATCCTTGTGGAACTGTTTGCAATACCATATGTTAATCAGTGCAGATTTTTAAACAAGCTGTGCAAGGAAAGCAGCAGGGTGGCAATCAAGCACACACAATCCTTGCAGCTTCACAACAGTTCTGAATCGTGACTTGTTTGAAAGCATAGGCATTACTGATTTTTCGTCTGAATTACTGAATGACAGTCACCTCATCACTGAATGAGTTTTGTCATTTTAAATGCTGCTCATTTATAAGGTGTGTGTGTGTGTGTGTAATATGTATGTGTATATACAGATTATACACCCACTGGCCACTTTAATAGGTACATTTGTTTACGTGTTCGTCTAATCAGCCAATCATTTGGGAGCAACTCATTGAAGTTAGGTATACAGATATGGTCAACACGACCTGTTGTAATTCAAACCGAGCATCAGAACGGGACAGAAAGGTAATGTAAATACTTGAAGTGATTTGAATATGGCATTGCTGTTGGTGCTAGACAGGCTAGTTTGAGTATTGAGAAACTGCTGATCTACTGGGCTTTTCAAACACAGCCATTGCTGGGGTTTACAGATAATCTTCAGAGAAAGAGAAAATATCCACTGAGCGCCAGTTTTATGGAAACACATTTGGAAACTCTACACATTATCTAATTTAACAAGAGATACCCAAAGATTGTGTTTACTGGGTTCCTTGTTGATGTGTATACCAACATGTAATGCATTTGTTACATTTGTTTGATATGTTAAATATATGTCATTTAGAACCTAGATATCAAAGCCTCAACAAGATCATTTCCCCACTCTGCACAGGACTACAGGAGTTTCTCAGTCAGTGTCTCATTAATGAGGGTTATTCAGTAAATCCACTCTACTCTCAGAGGAAATAATGTGTGTGACTACAAATTTGTCTGTGCATGAGGGTGAGGGTGAGACAGAGTGATTAATATACTAGCGATGACCAATTAGCACAAAACAAAGTGTAGCATCATGGAATACATGACAAAAGGAGAGTAAAGGGCTTCTGCAGCCCATGTGACTGTTAATATAACTGATGGCTCCATCGATCAAGAACCAATCTTTAAGCTTGATTGATTCATACTGTCATAATAGATGTCACTAGAGCACTGAAGCAGGAACTGGGTCATCATGAAGTGTGTGTGTGTGTGTGTGTGTGTGTGTGTGAGAGAGAGAGAGAGAGAGAGAGAGAGATCTGGCAATATGTATGAAAATGCTTAATGTTTAGTCTGAATCAGTCCATTGTAGTGCACAAAGATGGCATTCCAAAGGGGACACTGCCTTTTCAACTCCAAAGCAGAAAAAAATTGGGAGGGTATGGCAAATGCAAATAAAAAATATATGCAGTGTTCCTTACATTTAATTTGACTTTTATTTCATTGCAGACAGTATGAACCCAGTATTTGTTCTGGTCAACTTCATTTCATTTGTTAATAAACACCCATTCCTGCATTTCAGGCCTGCAACACATTGACACATGATGTGATTTCAAACATACCAGGTGATAGGGAATCATGATTTGGTACAAAAGCGGTATCCATAAAAAGTAAAAGATGGGCAGAGTCAACAAATGTGTAAGAAAATTATTGAAATGTTTAAAAACAATGTTCCTCAAAGAAAGACTGGAAGGGATTTACATATTTCAGTCCTAACTTTTCCTGATTTGGCTTGTTTTGCATTGTCTTGTTGAAAAATGCACGAATGTCCCTGGAAAAGATGTCATTTGGAAGACATCATATGATGCTCTAAAATTTCAGTGTACTTTTCTGACATCACAGAAGTGTAAATTACCTTTGCCAAGAGTACTGACCCAACCCCCTACCATGACAGAACCTGGCTTTTGGACTTGTTGCTGACAACAGTCTGGATGGTCTTTTTTGTCTTTGGTCTGGAGCATATATTTTTTTATTTGCATTATCCATACGGTCCCATTTTTTTCTGACTTGGGGTTGTACCTACACCATCCACTTCTCTCCTATTGGTAAGTATTCTAAGCCTTATTTATTTAAAGTATGATATGGTGGAATGCTAGAAAAGAACCTCATTGTAAGACAGCAGAGGAGATTTTCAGTACTTACTGGAATACACTTACAGCGAAAAGAAAAAAAAAAAAAGTTTAAACCAGTTACTGAATGGAGGAGCAAACACATGGGTTAAGGAGGTGGGTGAATGTAGAGGAAGTGTACTCACTCTTTGCTGCTGCAACAGCCTTCACTCTTCTGAAAAGGCTTTTTTTTCTAGATTTAGGAATGTTCCCATGAGGTTGGACACTGAAGATGGATAATAAGCCCTGGCTCACTGTTGACATTCCAATTCATTTCAAAAGTATCTGGCCAAGTTAAGGTCAGGACTCTGAGCAGTTCTCTATTAAAGTTGGTAGACATTTCAAGCAAATCTACCACCATAGTTAATCTATGGAGATTCCATGCCTGTATGACTCATATGATGAACCAGTTAACAGTGACTTTGACTGAAATTACAGAGATATCAGTTAGGAGAGGAGCCTTATAGTGCATCACTTGTTATCTCTTTTTTTCCACATGTCCTTTTAGACTAATTAAAAGCCTTTCACTAGAGCTGATCAAACATTGACAGCAATGACATCTCAAGCCTTGTTCTAGTTTTCAATTATTGCTGTTCCATAGACACACACTCGCACAAAAGCAGACACACAATGATTTAACAAGCGTTTCTGAATGAAACATTCAGAGCTGGTGTACATTTTCATGCTACAGCAGCTTTTATGTACACTCATGCAACTGTAAGCTACACTTCCTGTTAATAAAAACAGTTTGGAAGTGCTAGAATTTGCAAGAAAATATAACATTGTATTATTGTAGAATTGTATGCAAAGGTTCAGGCACAAGTGGTCAAATCCATTTTCTATCTGAGAAGAATCCAACACAAACTGTGCAAATGAAACTGCATTTGTGCTGCACTCGTCACATTCGCAGTAACATGGCAAGCTGTGCAGTAAGCTGTGGCCAAATGTGTTAGTGTATGCAGAATTATGCAGAAAAAACAGCTTAGGAAAGGTTTTATGCTTTGAGTATTACAAACAATATTTTTTTAAATAGAAAAACGTGAGTAGCTCCATGTAATGTTCTTTATAATGTTAGTAACTGTAATGTCTTGATGCAATGCTCAATGATCCAGGTAAGAAATCCAAAAATTGAATCAGTCATCTAGACATAGATTTTATTGGGAAATGTTTCGTCACTCATCTAAGTGACTTCTTCAGTCTCAGCAGTTTGGAAAACTTCCCCCAATCTTATATACAGGGCACGTTGCATTTAACGACTGGTACCAGCACCGTGGGTAAAAGAAGCCATTTTTTTGTAAAAAAAGGGAACGTCCATCCCTGAAACCCGAGGAGGGGGCCTCAGAGTACACCTCTCACCATCTTACAATGGAGCCATCGCAGCCCTTCCCCAATCATGTGTGAATGGCACACGTGGCCCATTGTCCGGTAATGGCTATGTAAATCTGCATATTAAACTGATCACCGGTCCCATTGTTATGTTAATGGTGCTGGTACCAGTCGTTATGCAACGTGCTGTATATAAGATTGGGGAAGTTTTTCCAACTGCTGAGACTGAAAGAAAGTCACTTAGATGATTTTTGACGAAACGTTTCTCCAATAAAAATCTATGTCCAGATGAACTGATTCAATTTCTTGGGATAGTAGTAACCTGTAATGTGAATATAAAATGCAAACTCTAATGCCATTACATTACGTCGCATTACAAAAGTAATGACATTACTGTACAGCGTGACCCCCAACACTGAAAATACACAAATATTGTCAAAAAAAAAATATATATATATATAGCGTAGGAGCAACTATAGAGAGGTTGACAGATACTCATTTTGATGAGTTGCAGTCTCATCTTTGAGAAATGCTTATTCACCCACAAAATCACACCTGTAAGAAAGTGTGAGAATAACTGGGGTGCCTGAAGATGCAGAGACAATCTCTGACCCTATGGTGTCCTTTGTGGAAAACAAACAAACAAAAAAATAATAATATCAACCTCAGCCATGTTGATCCTGCAGCTGAAGCTAGAGAGTGTTCATAGTGCCCAAAACCTTCAACCTTCCCCTGGTGTTTATGGTTAAATGTCCAATCTATGGAACAAATAAAAATATTCTTAAAATATTTCATATGTATTTTTAAAATATTGTTTCACATGGCTGAAAAGCAGGACAAAGTTGGATCATGAGTATGTCATGAGATATTCTCAACAGGTAAAAAAAGAGCTTATACTTGGTCCGTTTTCTTCAATAATTGCTGTAGGGTACTAGTCAGTGGAGGAGGCAATGGTGATTCAATTATCTAGACCTGACACCGCAACTATCATGGCAATCAAGAGACAAGGCCCATGCTCCTGGGCACTGCTCAGACAGTTCTCTGGAACAACTGTCACCAAATCCAATGTTTAAACACAGTTATGTAGAGTGTCCTTGAATACTGAATTTTTTTAATTTATTTTCTGTCACAGTTCATTTAAAGTGTCATCTGTTGTTCCTAAAATTAAAGGAGAATCGCTTTTCTTCTTCTAAAGATAATGGGGAACAATTTGTCTCTGTTCTTTATTTTTTGTTGGCAAAGGATGGATAAAAATAATGATTGTAAAACAATGATTTGTGTTAATGGGGTGTTAAATTCAGACAAGAGTTTATAAAAACTGCAAAAAGGAAAGATACACATACTATAGCAATTTCCCCAGGAAACAAATGCAGCAGCAGTGAAATCCCCTAACTCTTCTTTACTATATACTACCGGATTCAGGATTTTTTTTAAAGCACCACTACAGAATTTCCTAATTGGTGGTCTTGTTGTGTACTGATTATATTTATAAATGCTATTATAATCTTCTATTAAAGGAAAGGCAGTGGTTTTCGAGGAAGCTGACAGCTCTGAATCTCAACAAGCATTTGTTTTTCTCCACTGTAAACAGCCTGGAGCAGCCACAGAATTGTCTACGTAAACCTATTGTAGATTTTTTAGAAGTGCATCTTCAACCTTTGTATGAACCTGCAAGCCACCTCTGCAGCCTACATGTCTCTAGTCTCTTGACATCAGAACGACACATCATTAGACTAGACTTTCAAATATTTCAATAGTGGGTAATCCAGTTCTGTGCTGAGTATTAGGTTATGATAATATAAATAGGGGTACTGCTATCGTAATATTTGAGCCATTTTCCAGAATGAGGTACATTTAAAAAGTGGGGTTCAGCTGTAGTTATCGATGAATAATGTCAGCACAATATGAAATAAACAATAATTACCTCACAGAATTTGAGTTAAATGTTATAGATTCTGCTGGACACACACACTTACTCGGCATGGAATTACATTTCTCAGATCAAATATTCAGGAAGTCATTCTAAATTCTTTAGAATGTGTTATAGTAAGAGCTATTGAATAGCAATATAGAGAAATGGAATACCAGTGTATTCCAAAAAAACAAGTCACCTCAGATTTAACAGTATGCAAATGTATGTTGGATTGTAGCAATTTAAGACTAGATTAGACTTTAAATATTTGACTGACATTTTGTTGAAGGAAGGGAAGAAAGGCAGGCAGTTCCAAACAGTTCCAAAACAGACACTGGTTCGAGTCCTGGCAGTTCTTTCCAGCTGTGTCAAGCATGTCATGGATATGTATTTGGCTCTGTCTGATGGAGGAAAGGCTGGTCACACAAAATCTGCTGAGATACAGTATTGAAGAGAAATACAATCCCCACAAGACAAAGTGGGGTTAAGACATGAAATAATAATAATAATAATAATAATAATAATAACCGTTTTGTTCCCTTTGGCTATGTTCAATTAAATATTGTTAATATTGCAGCCACTCACCTTAGAAGGACAACAGATACCAGGTCAATAGCTTTTGTCCATTTTATTCGAATTTCTCTCTGTCTTCCTCTTACCCATTGTGGGGACATCCATTTCTGAATAAGATGGACAAAAGCTACCAACAAGATTACATTACAGGATGCAACAAACCACCTGATTTTAGTTATGCTAGTATGGTTTGTTAACTCAATCACACATTCACCCCAAGTTCTAGCTGGTCGTTGGTTCTCAGTCCAGCAGTAACACTGGGATGTTTATAAATTTCCTGCAGCAGTGCCGGAACAGGTCCACTCCTACCATGCAACGTACACAAGCACATCCCCAGTATGTCTGTGTCACTGAGAATGATCCACCACCTGCAAAACTCATCTGTCAAATACTATTTGAGAAAACTGGAAAAAGCATGATATAGAATTGTTTCACTTTAGTGAATTCCTTGCCACAAATAATTCAGGCCATCAAAAGGTATAATAATAATAATAATAATAATAATAATAATAATAATAATAATAATTATTATTATTATTATTATTATTATTATTATTTTGGTTGTTGATTCCATTTTTTACTCCACTTGATCTGGAAAAACAAATCTATTACTTAAAATAATAATTTAATCTGTTTGCTTCACTAGCAGGAATGTTCATGCTACTAAACAAAAATGTTTGGTGTCATATCTGTGGTTTGATTATTTGCTACGAAATAAAAGGTGAGCTTCAGTAACCTAAAGCAAACATTTTCGTTTTTTTTGTTTTTAAGTATACTTTGCTGTTTTTGTAAAAACCGGAAGAGAAGTGAGTAGTGAATTCATAATCTCCAGACCCCCCTCCAAGATCTTGACAAGGATAAGAGGGGGTAAAATGTGATGCAAATACTTACTTCTTAAGAAGCTGGACATTAACACTTTACTGCCTGTTCAATGAAGAAACAGTAACAATGGTCTTCTTAGAGACAAAATCAAATATGATCTGATTCTGCAAATGACAGACCCCGAACACCCACCCCCGTTTTGAAATCCGAGGCAGGCTAAAGGTGGGCTCTGACTTCAATTCTAACAAGAACGCTAGCAATTAACGAGTGTTCCAGTAGAAAACTCAGCCTTGCAACATTCTGTGAAAATGTCATCTGTCACACTTCACGAAATGCCACAGTCTGTCTTATTTTGACTTTTTTCCTCCTGGGAGTTGCCCAGAATCACTTGAGATGAATGGAGCCAAGAAAAAGAAAGACAAGAATAAAATGTTTGGTCCATTATTATTATTATTATTATTATTATTATTATTATTATACATTTGTGATTAAGTCTTTAGAACCTGGCAACATGTTACAGTATGTTGTTTCATGGTTTGAGGAGGACTCTTGACTGAAACACAGGCTTCTCCTGCAGATCTGGTGTATCTGTCTAGTATCTGTTCAGCAAGATGCATTTCCATTTTATTGTGCAGTTATGGATGATTGCTCCTAAAAGTAATTAACCTCAGTGACAACAGGGTAATGGTACAACAACACTAAAACAGCAGACGAGATTAATTCTTGCATTACTTTGGAAGATGCGATGACAGTGATCAAGTTGTACTGGAAAACATTCCATAATTTCAGTATCCCACACACTACTATAAGGGTCTGAGTTACTAAGATTCCAAACATGCAGCACATATTTTTGTGCACTAGGTCAAAAAGTGATACATGCTCTGGATAATTACAAACAGTTTTTGCAAGTCATGCAGCTGGAATAGGCACAAATGAGACAACAAAGTGAAATCTAGCAATAACAATAAAAAATATATACAACTTCACTGGTAGATAAGTAAGCCCTTTGAATATTCTATATGTTTGCATAAATATGTCCTAAAAGACACCTAATCATCAGATTTACAGTCCTAAAAGTAGCCCAATCAAAGAAAAGTGAAAAAAACATAATACTTGGTCATCTATTTATTGAGAAAAATGATCCAATATTACATATCTGCATGGTGGAGCCTCCTGTGGGGTTTTGAACCAATGTGCACTGACAATGCATGACCACAGGTCAAAGTTTGTGTTAAAGCAGGTGCAGTTTTTATTTACAAGGAAAAGGTGAACGGGGGGTGTGTGCAGGTGTGTGATCTGGCAGTGATTCTTGGCGTGAGTAGCCCGTTACAGGGCATGGCAGCCAGCACCAATCCGGTCCAGGTGCGGAGAAGAACCGAGCTGAGAACCTGTGTTCCCCAGAGTGAGCGCTGGATGATCACTGGCTTGATGTGTTTCTAGCCCAGAGGCTGCCAAAAAAAAAAAAACAAGACTTGCAAACAAAACACAACACACTATTAGAGCACATAAAAAAATACACGCAATAAACGTTAAAAAGTTTAGGGGAGGAAGCTCAGCTCAAAAATGCGAAAAAAAAAAATAGCTTGTGTGAGCCACAATCTGTTGCCGTTTTAACGCTAATAATCCAGCAACCAGCCATGATCTGAAACGCTGCTTATTAAAGAGCGTGCTGATTGCATCTGATGCAGCCGCGCAGCCGCACTAGCAATCAGCTTCCGCGATCTGAAGGCTCGCTGATCATGGACTGCAGTGCCATTTTTTCCCTTGGCCACACAATTGCCCCCAGAACTGAAAAACATAGAAAAATACAACCACACAAAGCACCACTTAAATTGCCCCCGAGGTGAATGCAGCCTTTCACATGCCTCACCCTGTAACACTGTGAGTGGCAAACGTATGTGAACCTGTGAAACCTTCAAGTATCTGATGTGACCCCCTTGTGAAGCAATAACGGGGAGGAATTTTAGCCCATTCTTTCATACAGAACAACTTAAAACTCTTCTTGGATGGTGGGTTTCAAAACATGAATTCCTTCCACAACATTTTTTTTTGAATAATGTCAGGACTTCAACTTGGCCATTTAAAAAAAATATTACATTTAATTCTTCTTTAAACACTTGTAATGGTAGAACAAAGGTTGTGATGATTAAGGGTCATCTTGAAAAAAAAAATAAGGTTATCTTGACCCACATTCTGTTGTGCAATTCAGTTCGCAAACAGATTTTCATATAAAATATGCTGGTATTATTCAGAATTCATTGTTCCATCAATGATGGCAAGCCATCTTGGCCCAGATGCTGCTTGCCAAAATAGGCCCAAAACCAAGATACTACCACCACCATGTTTCACAGATGGGAATACAGTGTTTTCCTTTCTCTAGATGTAATGCTTCCCATTTTTAAAAAAACTATCCTATTTTTAGAATTTCTGGCTTGTTCACATGAACTATGCAGACTGCAGATGAGAAGTAATATTCTTTTTTTAGAGCGGGTAGCTTTCTTTGAAACACATGGGGTATTGTTCAAAAATTCGTCTGTGGACTGATGTAAATTAATATTAGCTAATATGAGAGAGTCTTTTTGTTGCTTAGATGTTTACTGTGGTTCCTTTCTGACTTCACAGATTATTATGTACCTTGCTGTTGGAGTAGTCTTTGTTGTGAAACCCATTTCTCGATAGGGGGTAACAATGGTCTAAAAAATTTCCTCCATTTGTTAACAATTTGTCTGCTTGTGGATTGGTGGAGTCCAAGCACATTTGAGATGGTTTCATATCCTTTATCACCCTGTTGAATAGCTACAACTCGGTTTCTGGAGTCCTCAAAAATGTTGTTGTGAGGATCAGGCTTTGTTAAATCCCTTTTTATTTAAATACAGCAGGGTGCACACTCACACCTCATTGCCATTCTACTGATTGAAAACAACTGAGTCTAATCTCACCTTCAAATTAATTGCTAAGCCAGAAGGTTAGCATACGTCTGCCAATCACAGATATGTAATATTGACTCATTTTTCTCAATAAAAAATTATCACGTAATATTTTTGTCTCATTTGTTTAATTTGATTCTCTATTCTACTTTTAGTACTTCTGTGGAAATGTGATGATATTTTAGGTCACATATATATATATATATATATATATATACACACATATACAGACATGTAGAAAATTCTAAAGGGTTCGCAAATCTCCAAACATCTCTTTATCTGTTGTTCTACACTTTTACATCTCTGAAATGACGATTTTAAAAAAGCTGTTGTAGATGTGTGTATACTCTTCCTTCTCACAGTCTCCCTCTATAAATTAACACCTACCTCCAAGATTAAGCTCATTTTCAAGCAATTAGCACTATTATATTATAACAGTAGTTATTTTAAGCTTTTAATATAGCACAATGATACTTCAAGGCTTAAATTGAAGTAGACACTTGGGCCAGTATATCCATTCACTTCCAGACTTTCATTTTCATCATTAGGTTTCATTTGTGAACGTCAAATACAGAACAGAATGTACAAAAAAAAAAAAAAAAGCGACTTTAATTTTGGGGGTTTATAATGTGTGTGTCAACGCTGAGGATGGAAATTATCCATGCTGTAAATTTTCTGTTTTACCAGGGACTTATAAAGCCTAGTCCAAAATTTGGAACAGATACACTAAAGTATTCAAGAGTCACAGTTTTTAGTATGTCACTAAGCATCTTAAAAATGTCCATAACCTCTAAAAATACAAAAACGACCCTGTCACTCAGTAATCTCAACAGGAAATGCTAGAAGCTGATCTGCAGTGAATTTTCTATTACATAATCAAAATGGTTGTTTGAAATCAGAATGGTTGCGTGTAGACAGTTGAAAATCGGTATTCAGGAAGTCATACTAGTACTAATATGAGTTGGTGTGTTGAACTGTTACTGCAGTTATTTTAACAATATTTTAAAGCCAGAATGGGCTCGCCCATGTGCCCGTTAGAGGGGCGTTTTTGCAGTAAGAGGCTGTAGTCATTGTGGAAAAACATGTACAGTGTGGCAAAAAGTATTTAGTCACCACACTGATTGTGCAAGTTCTACTTAGAAAGATGAGAGAGGTCTGTAATTTTCCTCATAGGTACACTTCATCTATGTGAGAAAAAATGAGAAAAAAAAAATCAGGAAATGTCATTGTAGGATTTTTAAGTACAGCTTTCAGATACTTTATCCACCACTGCAGTAGATAAATCTTGATTAAACCAAGATGAGAGACTTGATTTTATGCAAGATATCAGATTCATTGCTGAATGACAGTCAGTGATGACAAAAATACTTTTTCTTAAGATATGCTCTTGACTGTGAAAAAGTTTATCATGTTGCACAATGACATCATGTAATGAACGAAAGACTAGTTATTTAAGTATTCAGACATGTCCTTCCTGTGAACTACAGAGAGTTGATGTCACTTCATACTGGAAATAGAATGTTCATATGTGCAAATATACAGGTAATACCCATTTTATTCCAAAAGTCAGCATAAAATAGACTGTTTTACTGTACTAACTCAGCTGCACAAATTATGTTGACATTTGCGGGATCAGCGCAGTTCACCAGCAAGTTTAAGAAGAATGAGCATGTTTGAGAACCGCAATCATTCCTGTGTTACCTTGATGCCCTCAAGGTCTTTGTTCAATTTGAGCAGAAGGCACAAAAATGGGTAAAGACTGTGTGAAAACCATTTTAATAATAGCATAGTACCTTACATGCGATATATATATACTCATCAGACCTGTTAAATTGCTTGTTAATGGAAATATATATATACATACATACACATACGTACACACATGACTTGCTGAAGTTCAAATTGGGCAAAAGAATGGAGAAGAAATAATTTGAATGTTGCATAGTTGTTGGTGCTAGACAGTCTGAATATTTTAGAAACTGTTGATCTACTGGGATTTTCATGCACAGTGTAGCAAACTAAGACTACACTTTAATTGGATTAATTTTGAATTAAAACTTTATTAATTAAAATATATATATTATTAATTAAGAAATACGAGGGCACCACCACAAATCGATTAATGATAAATATAAATAATTCACTGGGCCGATTTTGGAAAAACCAGGAAAAAAGAAAACAACAAACTTGATCAGTCTTGTTCTGAATAGTGAAATTCCAAGTAGTTTTTCTCGATCTTCTGAATGAATGAGCTCTCCAACCAGGCGGTAAAAATTCAAAAGGGTTTATAAAACAAGTTTATTAACTACAAAAAACAAGGCAAATACCAACAGATTATCTTCTAAGGTATAACGAGTGTATCACAGAGTTAAAATCATAAAATGACGATGAAAACCATGTATATATCACAGTATGGAGAACAGGGAATAATGGCAAGCGTACACCTTACAGTAGTAAAATCGGAAAAACCAAGATGACTCTCTATGTAACTTAATCGGTCGCGTAATAATTACTAAACGTTGCAATGCTACTGGTAACCTTAATTACGTTGAGTGTGGATTAGTATGTTAAATTACTTAGGCGTGAATAAGTCTATGTTGAAGCGTGGTTTTAGCTTTTAAAACGCCGCAAAGTGCGATAGATTCAGGGACCCAGAACATAGCCACAAACAGTGGTACTTGCCGATTGCTTTGTGGAGGCTCACGCGAAGGAGATGGAACGAAACCGGGCCGCCTCTGCCTGTCGTCCGACGTCACACACATGTAAACTGAAGCGGTAAAAATCTTCAAGATTCTGATGCTGCTCCGTCTGGTGGACACTGTAAGATCTTGGGCTATATAGGCCTCCGGTCCGTGTCTTTCGGTCCGTGTCTCTCGGTCCGTGTCTTCGGTCCGTTGGATCACAGATGGAGTTGAGGGGCCTCACTCCGGTTTGGGCTTTTTCCCAGCTGTTGGTGATCAGGTTCCCCTGACCTCGACTGACGGGCGTGCGGACTCGGATTCTATCTTGGCCCACAGATAAAGGTGGAGTCGGAGCACGTTCTAGCCACCATGAGCTTCAACAAAAAAAACTCGGAAAAAAAAAAAACTTGGATGGCACAAAAAATGGTTCGAGCGTAGGTCTGGTTGGTCCTTTTAACTATCTTCTAGTTCAAGCGATACCGAACTACTTAAGACTGCTGTTACAACAGGAAACTTTAAAGTAAACACGAAAACTTGAGTGAAATGAATAATCAAAAACGTTACAAAAAAGAGAAAAACATAAAGCACATAAAGGACACAAGGGACTACACACGAATTTGAATCTAGCTAGCTTAGCTTCCTGGTCGTCCCGGTTGCTTTTTGAATGTTTCCTTGCTCAGGGGGCGGCTGGAGGCGGGACATAAGGAGTTGGCCCTTACTTAGCCAATGAGAAAGCTGACTCCCTCAGTAAAGCTCTCCTAATCGCGGTTGCCTTATTTCACCATAAGCCAAAGACGTCTAAACTTGGATTAAATAATATTCCTACGTATCTAAAGAGATTGAAAAAGTATCACACAATAACCAAAAAATCCTCAAAGTTACAAGTTTAGGATGCAGACTTCGTTGTAAGGTTCAGATGATCAAAAGCCACCTTGAAATTTGATAAACTTGGAAACATCGTTAAAAGCGATTCATTTCTAACTACAGCGCAGGGCATTTACTATACTTTTAACTAAACAATACTATGATTTAATACAAAGCTGTAAGGAAAACGGTACAATTGTAAAAAAACTTCATGTTTGTTGCACAAAATTATTAAAAAAAAAAAAAACCCGATCGATCAAAAACACATAGGCAAAAAAGCGGTTTATTTCTATATATAATCATACTAAACGGGACCAATAAATATTCAAAACAAAAAGAGATAATTATACTAAAAAACATCAATCAAGTAGATATGAAGATACATACATTCAGTAAACATACATATGTATGATCTATAATGGTGTGTGGATATAAAAGAATATCATTCCTAATCCTTGATCCACTCTTTGTATGAATCATTTAAATGTATATAGCGTGTTTTGGACTTCTCAGGATCCAAATATTATTTGTTATGTAATTAAATAGGTTTTCGATGAAGATAATCTGTTCCCTGAAAGAGTTGAATACAATTAAAGTTCGTCTCTTTAGAACAAAAGCTGAGTTCTTGGTTGTTTTTTTTTTTTAAGAGGGAAGGCGAAAAGTTTCTTGACCATTTGTTGATGTCGTAAAATCTCCAGGGGTGTCTTTCTGGCGCCAGGCTTGGGTGATAAGGTTTGCAAGAGAGGGGCCTGTGATGAACAGAGTTCAACTAGGGGAAAGAAAGTCGTTAATTTTTGCAAAAGTCAGAAGACAATTAAGAAAGCTTGGTGGCCTTGAAAGTTGAAACCCCCATTCAAAATTAGCACATGGGCTTAGTTTATGATTGGAGATGTCAAAGGTTGTATGTCGGTTTGGGAAAGAGTTAACCGTTGGAGTCAAAGGTGGGGTTTAAGATCCTGTCCAGATGTAGGGCTTTCTTGAATTCCAAGATGTTGTAAAGTTTACGACTTGGGGGAAGAAGGTAAAGAGAGGGAGATACAGCAATCACGCTACAACAGCCATCTCTAGGGATTACAGAGAGCGGTCAGAAAAAGAGTAAATATCCAGTGAGCAGCAGTTCTCTGGGTGAAAATGCCTTGCCAATGCCAGAGGTCAGAGGAGAATTGCCAGACTGGTTTGAGTTGATAGAAAGGCAACAGTAACTTAAATAAGCACTCAGTACAACCGAGGCATGCTGAAGAGCATCTCTGAATGCACATGTCTTACATTGAAGCAGATGGGTTAAAGCAGAAGACTCCTCTCCTCTCGGCTACGAACAGGCAACTGACACCAAAAAAATCACAAAAAAGGACAACAGAAAATTGGAAAACCATTGCATGGTTTGATGATTTATGCAGCAACATTTGGATGGTAGGATCAGAATTTGGTGTAAACATCATGAAAGTGTGGATCCTTTCTGCCTTGTATCAACTCTTCAGGCTGCAGGTGGTGGTGTAGAGGATATTTGCCTGGCACACGTTGGGCCTTAAAACCAAGCTTGAGCATATTTTAAATGCCACAGCCTACCTGAGTATTGTTCCTGACCATATCTGTCCCCTTATGACCACAGTGTACCCGTCTTCTGATAGCTACAAATGAGTTCACTGTACTCGAATAGCCTCCACAGTCACCAGATCTCAGTCCAATAGAGCACCTTTGGGATGTGGTGGAACAGGAGAGTGGTATCATGGATGTGCAGCTAAAAAATCTGCAGCAACTGCATGATGCCATCACATCAATATTTACCAATATCTCTAAAAAATATTTCCAGCACCTTGTTAAATCTATGCCACAAAAAATTAAGGCAGATCTGAAAGCAAAAGGGGATCCAACCATGTATTAGCAAAGTGTATTTTATAAAGTGACCACTGAGAGTACATTTGGAATCCTATTTCAAAACCTTGGGAATTAATAAAGACATCTGATAAAATTGTAAACGTAAATATTTTACATACCCTACCTAGCACACCCCCCACATACTTTATGGCTGTATTCTGGTGGGCATTTGTGATATACAGTGGTATGAAAACGTTTGTGCACCCATGATAATTTTCATGATTTTAGTTTATAAATCATTGGTTGTTCAGATCAGCAACTTAAGTTAAATATATCATATAGCAGATGAACACAGTGATATTTGAGAAGTGAAATGAAGTTTATAGGATTTACAGAAAGTGTGCAGTAAATTATTCAAAACAAAATTTAGGGCAGGCAACAGAAAAATGACATCAATATTTTTAGTAGATCCTCCTTTTGTAGAAAAAAAACAGCCGCTAAACGCTTCCTACAGCTTCCAGGTCTGGATTCTGGTTGAAGGTGCTTTGGACCATTCTTTCTTTAGAAACATCTCCAGTTTCAGTCAGGTTTGATGGTTTTCCGAGCATGGACAGCCCACATTTTCAGTAATATTCATGTCTGGGGACTGAGATGGCCATTCCAGAACGTTGTAAAACTGGTTCCTCTGCATGAATGCCTTAGTAGATTTTGAGCCAGGGTTTTGGGGTCGTTTGGCCTCGGTGCAAACTTTGTCATGATTTCTTGAACATTGTTTCTCAAGAATTCTGGGGAGATTGTTAACTTGGAAATCCATGCGACCCTCAACTTTAAAAACAAGATTTCCTAGTACCTGCATGGCCCACACAGTCCCACAGCATGATGGAAACCGCCACCAAATTGTTTTGTCTGTGGGGGTAGCAAGTGTGTTTGTTCTTGGGATGCTGTGTTCTTTTTCCGCTCCTTGTTATTTCCAAAACTACTCAATTTTAGTTTTCATCATCAGTTACCACAGCAACTTTATTCCAAAAAATTCCAAACTGAAGCTGGATTGGTCCAAAATGTGCTGTTAAAGCACCAATCCTCAAAGTGACCATCTGTTTGTGGCGTGTTTTGGTCAGAAAAGGCTTCTTCTTCTGCCATTACTTGGCTTTCCCATACAATACACCTCTCCTTGTGCAAAGTACGCTGTATAGTTGAACGATGAAACAGTGACACAGATGAGGTTGTAGGTCTTTGGAGGGGGGTTCTGTGGCTTGACTATGACTGTTCTCACCATCCTTCGGCCTCTGCCTATCTGAGATTTTCTCTTGGTCCTCGTGTGCACTTCGGGGGAGTTCCTTAACTAGAACTGTGCCTGTGGTCTTCCATTGCCTCACTATGTTCCGCACAGTGGAAACTGACAGCTGAAATCTCTGAGAGAGCTTTTCCCTTTCCCTGAACCATGATGTTGAACAACCTTTGTTTTCAGGCCATTTGAGAGTTGTTTTGAGGCTCCCATGTTGCCGCTCTTCAGAGAAGATGCAAAGAGGAGAAAAACTTCCAATTGGCCACCTTAACACTTTCTCATAGTTGGATTCACTTGTGTATGTAGATCAAGGGGCAATGAGCTTACAAAACAAATTTTGTGTTCCAATAATTAGTGCTAAAGGTATTCAAATGACAAAGGTGCCCATATTTACGCACCTGCCTAATTTTGTTTTAATAATTACTGCACACTTTCTGTAAAACCTATAAACTTCATTTCACTTCTCAAATATCACGGTGTTCATCTGCTATATGATATATTTACCTGAAATTGCTGAGCTGGACAACCAATGATTTATAAGGAAAAATCATGAAAATTATCAGGGGTGCCCAAACTTTTTCATACCACTGTAAGACACTGACGTTGGATGAGTTTTAGCTCACAATCGACCTTCCAATTAATCTGAATGAATGAGGCAATTCATGAGGGTGAGTTCAGGGCTCTGGGCAAGCCATTACTTCACACCAAACTTGTCAAATCATTTTTGTTATGGATCTTGCTTTATGCATAACAATAAAGTGTTATGATCGGGGAATCTCAACTGGTATGTTGAACCAATGTGTGGTGTGTAGACAGAGACACAGAGTCAAAGTTCAGTGTCAAAAGGTGCAGGTTTATTACAGTGGAATCGTGTAGTGCAGGGTGCTGGTCCTGGTGCGGTGCAGGTGAGTGTGCTGACCCGAGCGTCAGAGTGAGGACCAGCACAGATCCGGCAATGGCGCACACGGTGGTGGCTAGGCAGTGAGCCACAAAGAGGCACGATCACAACCACGAGCTCCAGCTGAGGAGGAAGTGAATGCAAAACACTAGGAAAAAAAGCTAAAAAAAACTAAATAGGAAAAATAAACAAGGAAAGAAAATGCTATATTCCCAGTAAATACCATGTTCCACTCTGATAATTCAGCAACCACTCACACACACGAGCCCTCCTTTTAAGCATGCATGCTGATTGCGGGAAACAATCTCAGCTGCGCTGGCTGTTGAGCTGTCGCGATCGATTGGCACTTAGGGGTGATGTCACACTGCCGTGAAGGCGTAATACTGCTGCTTGCTACGAGATGCCGCCAGCCTAAAAGAAAAGCATAGTGCACACATATACACAGCAAAAACCACGAAACAGTTTCGAACGAGGAAAATGAGGCTCCATAGAGCTTTCTCTGTGACAGCCCCCCCCCCGTCAAGGGTCGGCTCTAGATGACCTCCCTGGCTTGTCTGGGTGAGCTCTATGGAAGGCCTCCATAAGTTCTGGATCAAGGATGGTCACCCGCGGGACCCAGCAACGCTCCTTTGGCCTGTAGCCTTCCCATTCGACCAAGTATTGCAGGCCGCAGCCGCTGCACCTCATGTCCAGAAGATGGCTGACAGTGAATGCCAGCTGGTCATCAATCATGCGGTCCGAGCGGGAGGAGTTGGCTACCAGGACGAAGGTGGTGAGGGGTTTTATCTGGGAGACATGGAAGTTGGGGTGGATCCGCATGTGGCGCGGGAGCTTGAGGCGGATGGCCATAGGGCTTATGACCTTGTCAATCTTGTAGGGGCCAGCTTCCTTGACTCAACCTGGAGGGGGATGTTCCAGTTCGAGAGCCAGATGGATTGCCCTGGGACGTAGGAAGGGCTGATCCTCTGTCGTTGTTTGGCCAAGGAGGTCGTGCGCCGCTGGGTCTTCTCCAGCTGGGCATGGGCGGCCTTCCAGACTTGGTAACAGCGGCGGAAGTGTTCCTGAAACAAAGGTACTCCCAGTTCCTCTTCTTGCTCAGGAAACAGGGGAGGTTGGTACGCCAGGGACGCCTCATATGCCGATAGGCCAGTGGCGGAGGAGACCAGGGTGTTTTGGGTGTATTCAACCCAAACTAGGTGCTTACTCCAGGATCGCTGCCTTCCCACAGCGATGCAGCAAAGAGTGGCTTCCAGATCCTGGTTGGAGCATTTGGTCTGCCCGTTCGTCTGAGGGTGAAACCCCAAAGACAGGCTGGCGGTGGCTCCCAGGGCCTTGCAAAAGGCTGTGAGGAGAACTGGGGTCCCCTGTCAGAGACGAGGTTCTAAGGTATATCATGGATTCAGAACACATGCTCAACTAGATGAGTGGTGGTCTCGAAGGCTGTCGGCAGTTTTGGTAGGAGGATAAGGCAGATGGCTTTGGAGAACCGGTCCACGATGAAGAAGACGGCCGTCATCCCGTCTGACTTTGGTAGTCCCGTGGTGAAATCCATGGCAATGTGGGACCACGGTCTCCCTGGGATGGGTAGTGGCTGCAAGAGACCTGCGGGGGACTGGTGGGAGGCCTTGCTGCGGGAGCAGATGGGGCAGGCCAAGACAAACTCCCTCGTGTCAGATTCAAGGTCGTTCTGCCAAAACAGGTGCTTCACCAGGGTGAGCGTGCATCCGATGCCTGGGTAGCACGAGAGCTTGAACCCTTGTGCCCACTGGAGCATTGTGGAGACTGCGGCCTTGAGGACAAAGGTCCGGTCTGGAGGTGCTGAGTTGGGCGCGGGTTCAGTTTGTTGGGCCTGCTCAATGGTCTGGGAGACGTCCCAGGTGAGGCCAGCCACAACGCGGTCCTGGGGGAGGATGGTGCCCTCCGTGTTGGGGTGGGTGGGGACCAGGTGCCGGTGAGACAACGCGTCAAGTCAGGCCTTTATGTCAGCGTAAAGTTAAACCGGCTGAAGAACAAAGCCCACCTGGCCTGGCATGGCATGGGTTCAGCGTCTTGGCGGTCTGATTGTATGCCAGGTTTTTGTGGTCCATCCAGACGATGAAAGGTTGGTCCACCCCTTCCAACCAGTGCCTCCATTCCTCCAGTGCCAGCTTCACGACGAGTAGTTTTCAGTTACCCATGTCGTGGTTGGTTTCGGCGAGAGAGAAGCGCCAGGAGAAGAAGGTGCATGGGTGCAGTCTCCCTTTGGGTCCGGACCTCTGAGACAGCACGGTGCCTGCCCCGGATTCGGACAATGAACTGCCAGTTGGGGCAGTTGTACCAGAATGGGGGGCGGTGGAGAAAAGGGTCTTCAGGCGATTGAACGCTGTGGCGGCCTCCGTGGTCCACTGGAAGAGCTGATTGGGGGATGTGAGCCAGGTGAGAGGTTGGACCACCTTGCTGTAATCTTTGATGAAGTGTCGGTAGAAGTTGGAGAATCCGAAGAAGCGTTGTAATTCCTTCCAGGATGACCGAGTAGGTCACTCTACCACTGCTTGCACCTTGACTGGTTTATTCCGTTACAAGCAGGGAATCCTGATTGGAATGTTGAGCCAATGTGTGGTGCAGGGTGCTGGTGCTGTTGCAGTGCAGGTTAGTGTGCTGAGCGGTGATCTGGGTGGCAGAATGAGGACCAGAGCAGATCTGGCAGCGGGGTACATGGTGGTGGATAGGCAGTGAGCCACAAAGAGGCACGATCGCGACTAAGGGCTCCAGGGCAACAGCAAGTTGAGGAGGAAGCAAATGATGCCTGTTAGACATGGCACGGCAAACCAAAACACTACACACAAAAGAGGAAAAATAAATACCGTGTTCCACGCTGATAATCCAGCAAGCACTCACGCACCTGAGCCCTCCTTTTAAGCGTGTGTGCTGATTGCGGGAAGCAATCGCAGCTGCGGCGGCTGATGAGCTGTCGTGATTGATTGGCGCTCAAGTCAAGTCAAGTCAAGTCAGATTTATTTATATAGCGCTTTTTACAATGGAGCATTGTCTCAAAGCAACTTTACAAGTTTAGATTATCTCCTAATAACTACGTCCAATCCCAAATTGAGCAAGCCTAGGGCGACAGTGGCAAGGAAAAAAACTCCCTAGTTCTAGGAAAAACCTTGGAGGACCAAGACTTCAAAAGTGAACCCAACCGGTCCTTGGGCCGGGCGTCGATGTTAAATCTAAGAGCGAACTAAAGTCAGGAGTACAAGTTCGAATAGAATGTGAAGTAGCACCTCGCATTAATTGGCCGGGGTATGATGAAAATCTAGAGCGAAACTACGTCATGGAGTCAAGGTTCGAATAAAATGTTAAAGTAATTTCCCATCGACATTAAGTGACCCGGTAGGATGATAAATTAAGAGCGAAACTAAAGTCATGGATTCATGGTGCGATAAAATGTGAATATGCACAGTGGAGCTCCATCAGATGAACCTCATGTGTGGGGCGGAACTGCCGGAACAACTAGCTCGGAGAGAAAATGTAAATTATTTTGATTAAGAGCACAGTGTTTATTAACAATCACTGATGCCATGTCAATCACTGACTGCCAAGTGTGTAGCATGAGACCCCGGCAGCATTAGCTATAGCAGCATAGCTAGAAAGAGGAGAACTGGTAGGTAACACAGCCAAAAGGGATCACATGAGACATCGGCAACCCCATGGGAGGCAGAAGACAGCAACCCAATGTCTCTGATCACCATAAGGCTCTTTGACTATGAACCTCCAGCTCTGTCCTTAGCGTATGGCAAGGATGCACGAGTCAAGATCAAGAGGACCGAAGCCCAGTTCTGCCAGACTGCCCACTCGACTTTCCTTGGTAACGGACAAGGCAGGCAGGCCAGACATGACTCCAGACTCCGGCCCCAGTGACCCAAGCCATGCATCCCGGTCTAAATCTAGTCAAAAGCCTGAGCAAATAGGTATGTCTTTAGCCTAGACTTAAAATTTTGAACAGTGTCTGAGCCTCGAATGAAAGTGGGAAGTTTTGTCCATAGTTGGGGGGCCATGTATGAGAAAGCCTTTCCCCCTGCTGTGACTTTTTTAATTCTAGGAACTAAAAGAAGTCTTGTACCTTGCGAACGAAGTAGACGAGTTGGATTGTAAAACTCTAAGAGTTCACTCAGATAATGTGGGGCCATTCCATGTAGAGCTTTATAAGTTATAAGAAGTATTTTGTAATCAATGCGGAATTTGACTGGTAACCAGTGTAGTGATGATAGAACAGGAGTGATATGATCAAATTTTCTAGTTCGAGTTAGCACTCGGGCAGCTGCATTCTGAACTTTATTTATAGATTTACTAGAGCATCCAGTAAGTAAGGTAAGTAATCCAACCTTGAGGTTATAAACGCATGAACAAGTTTTTCTGCATCATTAAAAGAGAGGATATTTCTAAGTTTAGCGATATTACGTAATTGAAAGAAAGCAATTCGAGTGATGCTGTTAATGTGCACATCAAAGGAGAGATCTGAATCAAATGTGACTCCTAATTTTTTTTACAGATTAACTGGTCAATACTGGACAGCCATCTACATTTAGGATAGATGTAGCCAACCTGTCTCTCACAGCCTTGGGTCCCACTAATAGAACCTCCATTTTGTCTGAGTTAAGTAAGAGAAAATTTAATAACATACAATCTTTTATTTCCTTTACACAGTCCTTAATTTTGTTGATTGTAAGGCTGTCATTAGGTTTGGCTGATATGTACAGCTGTGTATCATCTGCATAGCAGTGGAAACTAATGCCATGTTTACGAATAACTGAGCCTAGTGGTAGCATGTACAGAGAGAATAAAAGCGGACCAAGCAGGACCCTGAGGCACGCCATACTTCACTTTTGAGAGCTTAGACCTTAGATTATTTATATGAACAAACTGGTACCGGTCAGTTAAGTAGGATTTAAACCAAGAAAGTGCTGATCCCTTAATACCTACAGTATTTTCTAGTCTGTTTAGTAAAACATCATGATCTATAGTGTCAAATGCTGCACTTTAAATTTAACAGAACAAGAAAAGAAACACATCCCTTATCTGAGGACATAACAGTCATTAAGTACCCTAAGTAATGCTGTTTCAGGTACTATAATGGGGCCTGAAGCCAGACTTGAATTCATGAATTTCATTCCTATGAGAGGGTGACTACAAGAGCTCTGATAGACGACCTTTTCTAAGATTTTGGACAGAAAACGGTAGATTTGAAATTGGTCTAAATTAGATATCACACAAGGGGTCAAGATTGGCTTTTTATCAGTGGTTTGATACCGGCAGACTTAAAGGATTTGGGCACTAACCTAAGGTTAAGGGATGAATTTAAAATAAGCTAACACTAGCTCTATAAACACTAGGTTAATACTACTTGTTTGATAGCGTGTAGAATTGGAGGATCTAACAAACATGTGAATGACTTAGACGAGCTGATCAGTGCGGATAGTTCAGTATTAGTAATTGGGGTAAAATATTCTAATCTTGATTTACAGCTCATTAAACAGATGTCTTCACTAGTGCTGCATCTGGAAGGTTGCTGAACAGTTTGGTGATGTGATGAGCATTGAGTTTTATGCCTAATGTTTTCTATCTTATCATTAAAGAAAGTCATGAAATCATTACTGTTAAAATTACACAGAATGGGAGAATCACTTTCTGTAGGGTTTTTTGTCAATTTGGAGACTATTAAAGAGAAATCTTGGATAATTTTTATTTTTCTCTATGATTGAAGAGAAGTATGCAGCTTTACCTTTAGTAAGGGCATGCTGTCCCTCCAAGCAATCTTAAACACCTCCAATTTACTATGTCTCCACTTGCGCTCTAGATGCCGTGTTCTTTGCTTTAAAGTACGAGTGTGGTCATTATACCATGGTGCTAGCCTTTTTTTCCTAATGTGTTTGCCCCAAGCAGGAGCAATCGTGTCCAGGGTTGGGCGAAGCACACATTCTAATTGGCCATTTACACACTCAAGATGATTGATCTCCGTAGGTGTATTAAATTTCAAGTCTGTTTTTTAATAAATGCAGCTGGAGTAGCAGATGTGATAGTTCGCTTGGTGTGATAACGAGGCAGAAGGATTTTATTTATTATAGATAGCTCAAATACTAAAAGATAGTGATCTGAAATCGAATCACTTTGCGGGAAAACATCAAGGTTATCTATATTGATACCAAATGTTAATATTAGATCTAAAGTATGATTACAGCAGTGGGTTGGTCCCATCACATTCTGAGTGATACCCATGAATTCTAAGATTGACTCGAAAGCAATTTTAAGTGGATCCTGCTCATTGTCGAAGTGAATATTGAAATAACCTACAATTAAAGCCTTATCTGTTGACAGTAGTAAGCAGGAAAGAAAGTTAGCAAATTCCTGAAGAAATTCTGAATAGGGACCAGGAGGGTGGTAAATAGTGATAAGCTGAAAAGAGTGTGGTTTTGACTTCCATAACGATGGATCAGTCACATTAAGCATCAGTATTTCAAAGAATTAGCCTTGTAATGGGATTTAGTTGTAACACTTAGCTATTTGTCAAAAATTGTGGCTACGCCTCCCCTCCGACCATTAGGACGAGGGCGATTAGCATGACTGTATCCAGGAGGTGAGGCTTCATTTAAGGCTAAATATTCATCAGGTCTAATCCAAGTCTCAGTGAGACAGAGAGCGTGTAAGCGTTTATTAGTGATTATTTCATTTACAATCACTGCTTTGTTTGTAAGTGATCTAATGTTAAGTAATCCTAGCTTTAGCCTAAGGTTGATATTTCTATGGCAGCTATCTGTGTTTATGCTAATGAGGTTATTAAAACAGACTTTTTGAGAGCGTTTACGTTTAGGACAGATGTGGGCAACAGACACAATAATGTGGGTTCTGGGTGACGGTGCATGGCTACCAGCAGACAGTCGGCTAAGCCGGTCTGTCTGCTGCCTGACCCCTGTTCTGGATAGTCAGCCCCTAACCAGTCGGGCCATAAGACCATGGGCGATGTTGCAGGAGATGAGGGCAGCACCCTTCCGAGTGGGATGGACACCGTCCCATCCTAAAAGGCCAGGCTTACCCTCAAAGGCTGTCCAGTTGTCTATAAAGCCCACGTTGTTTTCAGAGCACCACTTGGACAGCCAGCAGTTCAGCGACCATAACCTGCTGTAGGCTTGGTCACCTCGCCGCATTGGGATGGGGCCAGAGCAGACTACAGCGCTCAGGGGTGACGTCACATTGTCGTGAAGGCATAATACCGCTGCTCACCACAAGATGCTGCCAGCCTAAAAGAAAAGCATAGTGCACACACATACACAGCAAAAACAACGAAACAGTATCAAACAGGGAAAATGGGGCTCCATAGAGCTTTCCCCATGACACACAGTCATGTTAGGACAAGAAATAATTTTCCCTCAATTGTTGTTACAAACACATAATATTGGGTGCTATAAACATAAATATTTGTCTACAATGTCTTTATATTGTAGATAAATGTAATTAATATTAACTTTCACTGGAGCTAGAGAGGCACTCCGGTGTGCTATGCACCGCAGACCCAGTCGGTGACACCCAAGCAACTCTGAGAGGCCTCTGGGGAGGCAGAAACACAGACAGAACCAGAATTGAACCAGGTTGTGAGACTGCCTTACCAGAGACATTCCTCTTCCATTCAGCTTTAAAGTTCCTAGAATCACCAAGATCGCACACTCATGTCAAGGGGTGCTCCTGCATGACACCAGGATCAATACCCCTCTAACACTACATGTTCCTCACCAAACCCACAGCATCCTTTAGACTGCCAGATAATGAAGTATGATTCATTAATCCAGATAACATGTTTAGAGGGTTCCAGATTCTAGCTGTGGTGAGCTGCCACTTAAAAAGTGATCTCAGGCTTCTGTATAACTGCTCTGCCATGAAAACACATTTCACACAGCTCCTGTTGGGCAGTTCATATGTTAATTTTGTTTTCAAAAGCAGTTTAGAACTCCATAGCAAGAGACGCAACAGAGAATTTTTGATGCCCTTCAGCACTCTGTTCCACTCTGTAAGTTTTCATGGTATACAGCTTCATGGTTGAACTGTTGTTATTTGTTAATGCTCCCATATTACACAATAATAGCACTCAAACTTGACCATGGTAGTTCCAACAGAGCATACATTTCACAAACTAAGTTGTGACAAAAGTGCAATCTTATGAAAGAGCTATGTTTACAGTTACTGTAATGTACAGTTATGTGGACGCATGGATTTGAAACAGTTGTATTTATTTGAACTAAGTTCTAAATCACACCAAGGTTATTCAAAGCAGGTAACTGTCTGACATATGAAACAAATGACATTATGTATTTATATACATTTTTAATTTTTAATATTTTTTATTTTCTCATGATATTCTTTTCCTGTACATTTGAGCTTTTGAGTTCCTACTAGATTCTTCTCCTCTCAGACCCTCCCCATAATATATTTGCTAAATTTTAAGTCCAACTTCACAGAGCAATACAAAGCCTCCTCTTTTATGAGCTCTTTTTTTTTTAAATAGCTATCATTTGCTTCAATTGAAGAGGAAAGGGACCAAGTTTCAACTGAAGTGAGCAAGGGCAAATTCAAGGGCATGTTTTCTGTACTAATGAACAGAATTTGTGCAATGAATGTAATATTGTGCATTTGTTGCACACTGTAGTGGCTCTTATTCACTAACTTCCAACTTTCAAACACTGACTATGCTTAAAACAATAAACTATTTCAATGGGTTCACTGACTGAATGCACATGCACCCTCTGCTGGAAAGTTCCTCTATATCAACTCATGAATAAATGTGTTCTTCCCATTTTTTTCTCTAAGGAAGCAAAGTACAACTGGTTGCCAGTACAAGCAATACACTGAACAAATTAGAAAAGAGAGCATTCTACACAGAATTGGGAAATGTGCCATAGGGTCAGGCGTTAGCTGTATGTTAATTGGCTCATGGAAGCTTTATAATCCACTATATATACGGTTTCATTGCCATGTTTCTAAACTGAAAATTCAGGTTCCAAAGCCAAATAACACACAGGATGATGTTCTCAATAGACAGCTGGTGGAAGCCACCAGCTTATTAAAAATCCACATGATTCATTTGTGCATTTTGTGATCTGTTCAGTTGAGCAAATAGCCAGTGCATGCAGGATAGAAAATATGGAGTGCCAAAAAGGTTTAACAGTATTTTCCTACTAAAATTTGATGCCATGCCCTTAAATGTACAATTACAGTTTAAGGCACATATAATAATAGGAAAAAGTGTGCATAATCTCAATTTAAGTTGCTATCTGCTTCTCCTGGTGACGGTTGTGATATGTAAAGTGAATGTAAATGCTCTATTTAAATATCTACAATCCTAAATCAGAAAAAAATGGGACAGTACGGAAAATGCAAATAAAAAAAATATATATATACAGTGTTCCTTAGATTTCATTTGCCTTTTATTTTATTGCAGACATTATGAACCCACGATATTTAAAGTTATTTTGTCTGGTCATCTTCATTTCATTTGTTAATAAACATCAATTCCTGCATTTCAGGCCTGCAACACATTCCAAAAAAGTTGTGACAGGGACTATTTAGGGCTAGAAATAAGGTAAAAAAACTAAACAATGTAGTGACTTCACACAGGTAATGTCAACAGATGATTATAATCATGATTTGGTATAAAAGCAGTGTCCACAAAGAATATCTGAGGAGTAAATATGGGTAGAGGAGCTCCAATTTATCAACAAATGTGTAGAAAAGTCATTGAAATGTAAGGAAGATGAGGATGCCCAGACAGACAAATTACAGACTCTGGAATAGCAAGTCATAAAGTTCTTTGAAAGTAAGAATATGTGCATTCAAAATAAAAACATCACAGCACTTACCCAAAAGGACAGTAGAAAGACAGTTCAGTTTGTGAATAGAAAGCACAAGACTGAGCTGCTGAGGCAGGCAAAGCAGCTGAAAGGGGACAGGGGTGGAACTGAGCGAGCACCTTACTAAAAAGAATGCTGACATTGCCAGACAAGCACATATCCTCAGAAAAAATAAAATACAAGCAACATGGACAAGAAACTGTAAAGTGATGATACAGCTGAATGGAACACCTGAAGAATCCAAAGTAATTGATTATGAGGGAACTCGAAGACTTAAAAAAAAATACAAATGTGGATTTATAAAATCCAGCCTGGTTGTATTGATATTAAAGTCAGTAGACCATTGGGATTCGGGATGTTTGATGACGCATTTTGCATGGACTTCTATAAAAATAAATAACAGACCTTAATAAGGATTGTTTTTTGTTGTCAAAGACATGGATGATACAGAGTTTGGAGATACTAAAGATGACTGTCTGGGTGACCATTCACCTGTTGATATTACCTGTACAGCCTGTATAGTAAATATGAATTTTAAAGTATTTGACTACACAGAACATAAAATATACGAGTTTGGAAATGACATTTACCCAAAAATCCACTTCTTCAATAACATCAGCAACAATTGTGAGTATTACACAGAGGAACAGTTCAATAATAATGAGAACATGGAAGATGTTTTATCAATAATACACGCAGACAGTAGAAGCCTCTGTTGAAACTTCCCCAAAATCAAGGAGTATTTGTGTAAAGTCAATAAGTTTAATGTCATTGCTGTATCTGAGACTTGGCTTGATAATGAGAAAGTTTATGATGTGGGACTGGAAGGATATGAGCTGTTTATGATTAATAGGATTAATAAAATAGGAGAAGGAGTAGATACAGCATTAAGATGCAGCATGGTTAAATGGTTAAATGTATGTCAAATTTATATAGTTATACACTCCTAAAAAATTAGGAGTGTATCACTGTAGAGACTGATGTGAAACAATCTAAAAACATATTACTCAGGTGTGTATATTAGAACATCAGGAGCCTGCCTTGATACATTCAATGAAATATTAGCTGGTATGTTTGACAGACTGAATAACAATAAGGTACAAATTGCATGTGGTGATTTTAACATTGATTGGTTAAATCCAAATGGGCATAAAAAGGACAAGATATTTTGAATATAATGTACAGCCACAGCCTTTTTCCTCTGATTATAAAACCCATTAGAATAACAACTGACACTTCTACATTGATAGACAATATATTCACAAATAAAACTGAAAGCACAATAACAGGTGGACTTCTCATAAAATGATAAATGACGCCATTCTTGGGAATTACCTTGGGAATTAGGGAATTATCTTTATTTAATGTCATATTAGCTGCAGTGGTCATTTCACGACAAGCACCAGGGTTACACTGAAGCTGGTCATATACACTCCCACTGGACCAATTTCGCGTAATCAATTAACCTAATGCATGTCTTTGGACTGTGGGAGAAGTCTTTTAGCAAAATAGGTGGTAGAGCCAAGAAATAAGATCGCTGTAGATAAAACTGTTGTTTTGCAAAACTACTACTCCATCTATATTAAGGGCCTGAGGAGAAGGAAATAATAATGTAAAAAATGTAAAAATCAAAAATCTACTGATTGGATTGAAATTGATATGTCATTAGCGAAAATATGATAGAATGCATAGTGAAAGCATTTGTTATGTGTGTGCATATTTTGGAAAACCAACATATACATGCAAATAAACAAACAAAAATTCATCTATGATCCACTGAGCTGCTTGATCCAAGGGATTAATAGCACACTGTCTGAAGAAAATGCTTGGGGATCGACTATTCCGCTTTAAAAGATCAGTAAAATATGCCGGCGCTAAACCACATGGAGCTGTATACGTCATTAGCAGGATTTTTTTCAACAATGGTGAGAAGAATTAATTAACTGTGTCTTGTCATAGAACATTGATCATTATCTAAATGTACCCTAACTCTTGCTTAGCCCTCAGAGACAACAGGGGGCAATGAGCAATGATATGTGTAGACTATGATTCAGACAGAGAAGTTACTGTATAGTGACAGTTTAAACATTTGTTGTTGTAATATGTATAACCCCAAAAGAGAAAAAATGAAAAAACAAAACAAAACAAACAAAAACTTGTATTTCATATTTTCCATTTTTTTTCCTGGTCAACTTAATTTAATTAGTTAAAAAAAATCTGTTAGGTCGAGTAATGAGGTGAAAAAACTAAATTTCACACATCTAATGTCAACAGGTCATTCTAATCATGATTTGATACAAAAACAGTATCCACAAAAGGTTGAGTCTTTGAGGAGCAAAGATGGGCAGATCATCTCCAGTTTGTTAACAAATGCATGAGAAAATTAATGAAATATTTAAATGTTTCTCAAAGAAAGACTGGAAAGGATTACATATCCAAGAAGTTGAATCTGTTCATCTGGACATAGATTTTGTCGTAGAAACGTTTCGTCACTCTTCTAAGTGACTTCTTCAGTCTCAGCTAGTTGGAAAACTTCCCCAATCTTACATACAGCACCTTTGCATAACGACTGGTACCCTCACCATTGCATAACAATGGGACCGGTGATCAGTTTAATATGCAGATTGACATAGCCATTAACGACAATGACCACGTGTGCCATTCACACAGGATTGGGGAAGGGCTGCGATGGCTCCATTGTAAGATGGTGAGAGGTGTACTCTGAGGCCCCCTCCTCGGTTCAGGGATGGACATTCCCTTTTTACAAAAATGGCTTCTTTTACTCCACGTTCAAACCATCGTTCCTCCCTATCAAGGATCTGCACGTTTTCATCCTTGAAAGAGTGGCCACTGGCCTGTAGGTGGGTGTAAACCGCAGAGTCCTGACCTGATGAGGTAGCTCTTCTATGTTGTGCCATCCGTTTCATCACCATGGCTTTGGGTTTTCCTTGATGTACAATTCCTGGCAATCCTCCTGGCACTTAACAGCGTACACTACATTACTCTGTTTGTGCTCGGGGACCCGATCCTTGGGGTGGACCATTTCTGGCGTAGCATGTTTTGGGGTTTGAAAGCCACTGAGATGCGGTGTTTGGCAAATATGCGTCTCAGTTGTTCCGATGTTCCTGCCACATATGGAATCACCACTGGTTTACGCTTAGACTGCGGTTGTTGTTCTCCTCCCGTCGATCTGCTGAAGCGCTGTTTGGGCGTCTTACCGGCTTTGACAAAGGCCCAGTTCGGATAACCACACTTGCCCAGGGCCTGCTTAATGTGACATTTCTCTCCATCCTTGGCCATTGTGTCAGTGGGGACGCTGTCTGCTCGGTGGTACAGTGTCCTGATGACTCCTAGTTTGTGCTAGAGTGGATGATGAGAGTCAAACCTTAAGTACTGATCCATATGTGTTGGCTTACGGTAAACATCGACTTTCAATCCCCCCCCCCCATCTCCAATCACAACCTCACAATCCAGGAAGGTTAACCTGCCGTTCTTCACATCCTCCCTGGTGAACTTAATGTGTTTGTCCACTGAGTTGATGTGGTCGGTGAAATGTGGCACTTTCTGAGATTTCATTTTAACCCGGGTGTCATCCACATATCTGAACCAATGGCAGGGTGGTGTTCCTGAATAGGATCTTAGTGCCTTCTTTTCCACTTCTTCCATATACAGGTTGGCCACGATAGGTGAAACTGGGGAGCCCATGGCGCACCCATGTTTCTGCCTATAGTACTGCTCTCTGTATGTGAAATAGGTGGATTGAAGACACAGCTCCAGAAGCAAACACACCTGGTCCGAGTTAAGGGTGGTCCTATTGCTGAGTGGGGTCATCCTGTAGTTTCACTCGGATTACCTCTACTGTCTCAGCAACTGGAATGCACGTGAAGAGAGATGTGACATCAAACAAGACCATTGTTTCATCCGTCTCCATAATGACGTCCCTCACCTTATCCACGAAATCCATGGTGTTCTGGATGTGATGGTCTGTGCTGCCTACCCACGAGTAGGCAGCTTCCCCAATCCTGTGTAATGGCACAACATGGTCCTTGTCATTAATGCTATGTCATCTGCATTTAACCTGATCACCGTTCCCATTGTTAATGCAATGGGTGCTGGGTACCAGTCCTTTCTTCAAAGGTGCTGTGTATATAAGATTGGGGAAGTTTTCCAACTGCTGAGACTGAAGAAGTCACTTAGATGAGTGACGAAACGTTTCTCCAACAAAATCTATGTCCAGATGAACAGATTCAACTTCTTGGATTTTCTTACCTGGATCATTGAGCATGCATCAAAAGGGATTACATAGTTCTTCCCCTACAGTGCGGAATATCATTAAATGATTCAAGGAATCTGGAGGAATTTCAGTGCATAAAGGTGCAACACTAACCTGAACACTCATGATCTTTGATCCATCAGGCTGATATAATCACAAGACAAAGGGATTACTTTTGCACTATAATACAGAGTAACATTCACAAATGCCACTTAAAATGTTACTGTCAAAAAAAAGCCTTATGTTAACCATGTTCTGAAATGACATGCAGTCCAAAAGCCAGGCTCTGCCATGGTATGGGGTTGTGTCAGTGCCCATAGCAAAGGTAATTTACACTTATGTGGTGACAGCATTAATGCAGAAAAGTACACTGAGACTTTAGAGGTACACATGACATCAAGACATCATCTTTCACAGGCTTGTTCATGGATTTTTCAACAAGACAACGCAAAACAAGCCAGAAAAAGTTAATGTAACAAACACTGCATATTTCTTGCTAAATAAGGCGAGTCAATTTAGGAAATGTCATCTAATTCACTGAAGGTTTCACTGGTCTGATAATAAAGAGTAAGGGACATACAGCACTTTTGTATTTTTCAGGAGGCCTATATTGCTCAGCTGTCTATCCAAGTTCAACACAAACTATTGTTAAATTGTTTTAGCAATGTTTTAATCAATGCAATACTGAACATCTATAGCATTAATTATGGCTTTCTTTTTTTCTATGATAAAACAATCACCATATCTAACTATTGAATTTTGTATTTGTGGTTATTTTCATGTAATTTAATGTTAATTAAATTATCTAAATTAAGTAATTCCATAAAAGTTATTTTTTTTCCTTCCTGTAACTGCAATAATACCTACTCCTGAGATAATTACTGGTCATCCCCAATTAAATCACATTCACATTCAATGGCAATTAATCTTCTCTGATATTTAATTCTTTACTAATAAATCACTCTCTGTCAGTAAGACACTTGATGTTAAGCACACATGGAATCATATTTGTTATCATAAACTTTGAATAGAAAAATGTATAAACCTTTAGCTTAAGGTGGTGAGCAGGTGGCTGCTCAGTGTATATTAATGCTAGTGGCAAATATACAACATCTTAATGGCACAGACACAAACATTTAGAAGTGCTGTCTGGCTAGATTGTATTTATAGTGTTAAGGAATAATTAGCTTAATCGAAAACAATTTGGCCAGCGTGGTAATGAGAGGCTAGGGGGTAGACTAATAATAATGAAAGGAATAATGGAAACATGTAATGATATTAGTACTTAGACTTCTTGAGTTTACTGAATTCTAATGATGGGATTATGCATGATTGAGGTTTTCATAGCAAACAGAAGCATACACAGGCCAAAAATGAATAAGAAGTCAGCCTGTTTGGAGGCACTGAAAGCAATTTTAGTGGTTCATTTCATACTAATGAAGAGTACTGATTGGTTTATTTAATCAATTTCTACATATACACCACTATTTAATCTATGGTGAAGAGCTAACCACCAGTGCGAAACACATTGATAAATAACTGACTTATATCCATACAATGTACTGTTGTCCTGTATTGTTTGACATTCAGTTATCTCAGTACAACTTGTAACTCATTTCAGATGGAGACTCATTACTGGTGTTTACAACCACATTTGCACTTTATGTATTAAATTATTCTATTTTTTTTCTATATTATATTTGTATGTCTGCATTCTTAGCACGTGTAAATATGTACATTAGTGTAGATTTGCCAAATTCCTTGCATGTGTAAACAAAATTGGTGAATAAAACTGATTCTGATTCTGAAATGGTCCAATAATTGCTACAGTAACTAGTAGTCTGCGCTCATCACTTTATTATCTTATTAGTGATATATTTATTTCTTAATCATTTTTATTATTATCATTTTATTTTCCAAGTACCCTTGTCATGTTTTTTGAGTATTCATGACTTTCACCAGGTGTTACAGTCACAGTCAGATGGTTTCATTATTTTTATCAATGAGATTTCTAAGACTGTTCAAATATTAGGGGGCTTATTTTACAACCCATCAGTTGTATGCTATTAGAATGATTTGTCACTGCAGCATGTTATTAAAAGTTGCTGTAGTCATATACAGTGGTGCTTGAAAGTTTGTGAACCCTTTAAAATTTTCTATATTTCTGCATAAATATGACCTAATACATCATCAGAGTTTCACACAAGTTCTAAAAGTAGATAAACAAAACTCAGTTAAACAATGACACAAATGTAAAATGTAACCTCAGAAAAAAGAGTTGTTGATGGTCATCAGACTGGGAAAGGTTACAAAACCATCTCAAAAGAGTTTGGACTCCACCAATCCACAGTCAGACAGATTGTGTACAAATGGAGGACATTCAAGACCATTGTTACCCTCCCCAGGAGTGGTCAACCAACAAAGATCTTCTAAGTAACTCAAGGCCTCCCTCACATTGGTTAATGTTAATGTTCATGAGTCCACCATCAGAAGAACACTGAACAACAATGGTGTGCATGGCAAGGTTGCAAGAAGAAAGCTACTGCTCTCCAAAACAACATTGCTGCTAGTCTGCAGTTTGCTAAAGATCACGTGAACAAGCCAGAAGGCTATTGGAAGAATGCTTTGTGGACGGATGAGACCAAAATAGAAATTCTGGTTTAAAAGAAATGTGTTATGTTTGGAGACAAAAAAAAATAACTGCATTCCAGCATAAGAACCTTAACCCATCTGTGAAACATGGTGGTGGTAGTATCATGGTTTGGGGCTGTTTTGCTGAATCTGAGCCAGGACGGCTTGCCATCATTGATGAACAATTCATTCTGAATTTTATCAGAGAATTCTAAAGTAAAATGTGAGGACATCTGTCCCTGAACTGAATCTCAAGAGTAGGTGGGTCATGCAGCAAGACAACGACCCTAAGCACACAAGTCGTTCTACCAAAGAATGGTTAAAGAAGAATAAAGTTAATGTTTTGGAATGGCCAAGTCAAAGTTCTGACCTTAATCCAATCGAAATGTTGTGGAAGGAGCTGAAGCGAGCAGCTAATGTGAGGAAACCCACCATTATCTCAGAGTTGAAGCTGTTCTGTATGGAGGAATGGGTTAAAATACCACCAAGCCGGTTTGCAGGACTGATCAACAGTTACAGGAAACGTTTAGTTGCAGTTATTGCTGCACAGGGGGGTCACACCAGAAAGAGAAAGAAAGGATTCACATACTTTTGCCACTCACTAATATGTAATACTGGATCATTTTCCTCAATAAATAAATGACCAAGTATAATATTTTTGTCTCATTTGTTTAACTGGGTTCTGTTTATCTACTTGTACTTTTAGGACTTGTGTGAAAATCTGATGATGTTTTGGGTCATATTTATGCAGAAATATAGAAAATTCTAAAGGGTTCACAAACCTTCAAGCACCACTGTACTCCATATGGACAAAGTTTTGGAACACACCTCTTAAACATTGAATTCAGGTGTTTTCTCAAGTCAGTGCAGACAAGGGTGGCAAAAGTGGATTTAAAAAAAAGTGGAGTCTTGAGTGATCAACGGGAACAAAAGAAGATTTTAAACTTACTTACAACTCAGTTGAAAACCATGGAGCACAAACTTGCTGAACTTGAAGATCAGTCATGCTGAAACAATGTGTGTACAGTTGGTTTACCAAAGGCTACAAAGGTACTGACCCTGTAGGCTACATAAAAAAGTATGACAAACTGCTGTCTGACAAACAGATGGAGATTGAAAGGGCCCATTGTATCTACAGGAAACCTTAAATTCTAACTTTGCTGCTTGTCCATTTTTAAGTTTTTTGTGCTAACAAAAAGCCACCAGAGAGCAGAATCTGATTGTTTGTATTGGTTCCAAGCTTTCTATATTATAGTGTGGCCATTACAAATAAGTGAATGGCCCAATATCATGTTTAGAGACCACTGAAAGCAGCTGAGTTGGGCAGCTTCCTATTATATCCAGCCATGCTGAAGTTTAATCATGCAAGCACTGTACTTTTCTCTTCTCCTCAGGAAGCAGAAGCTCAATTCCTTTCCCTGTTTGCAACTGGCAGCAATAAGGACACTGCAGATGCAGCTTAGTATGTCGAGGTATTACTACTGAGGATGTCTAATTTATTTTGTAAGTCATATAACTTTGGCTGAAATAGACTTAGACTAGACTTCGATTTTTATTTGTCACGTATATGATTATACACAGTAAAACTTGCAGTGATATGTTTCTGTGCAACGCTCTGAGAGTGTGCAGTACTACTGAAAATAAAAATATAAATAATAAAATATAATAGTAAAAATAACAATAAGAATTTAACAAGATAAAAAGAGGGAAATATACATAGAAAAGAAAAAAATAAATAAAACAATGTATAAGAAAGAAAAAATATATAGATATAAGAAATATATATATATATATATATATATATATATATATATATATATAACAAAAATATATAGAAAATTATGCATATGCAAAATCTAACATATGCCTGTTAGACATGTAGTATTATTTCATTCATGTGATATCAAACATTTTAAACATTCTATCAGGTTTATCGACTATAATTTCTAATTATACTATTTTTGTTATTATTGTACATTGAAATGCTATTCACTTCAGTTCATTTCCTTGAATATACCAATATAGAGGGTAGATCAGTTGTGTTTTCATAGGGATTGGCACAGTAATGGCTGTATTATGCACAACGATAAACATGCCATGAAGAGGGCACTGGAATAGAGTGGGTGAAACAGCCCTCTCACTTAAAGGGGATTTTCTTTCTGGAATTAAGGTAACGTGGCACCCTTCCATCTTACACTGTAATTTTGGGTGGGTAGCAGCCTCCAAGCAGAAAGGTCTTGAGTTCAGTCCCAGGGTGAAGTGGCCTGGGTCCTTTCTGTGTAGAATCTGCATGTCTTCCCAATTTCTGTGTAGGTTTACTCTGTTTTCCTTCCTCAGTCCAAAGACATGCATGTTAGATTAATTGACTATGATAAATTACAAACAAACATTGTATTGTCTATCATTCTACATGTACATGTCAGTGGCTATTATTTTGTTTTTAGGTAATGGTTAATTTCCAAATTTTATATTAGAATGTCAGGAAAAAAAAAAAAAAACATGCCATTCATGAGATCTCCAGAATTCACAATAAATATTTCTCTGTAGCAGCTTTGTCTGCTTCAAAGAACAAGAATAAAGGCACACATCATATTTTGTAGAAACTTCACAAATCCGAATGAATAGATCACTTATAAGCAACAATACTGAGAAATAACTTTGTATTCTCTCATTTGGCTTCTGTTGTTCTCAACATGATAAAAACTGAAATAATGGCTTTTCTGTTAGAAGGACTGCTAATACTGCTATAATCTCTGTTCTTCTAAAATCTGGGGAAAATTCAACATGTTGGAGCGACTTAACAATATCCTTTATTAATTGGTTCAGATATAAAATTATTTGCAGGTGACTGCCTCTCTGCTTGAAACTTATATGACAAAATTTGTTCATTAAGATCAGGCAGGGTTTCAAGAAAATCATCTTGGTTCAGATAATTTTACACATGTACTCCATATTCTAAGCATTACGCCATTCATACAAACTCCATGTGCAATCCTGTCTTTTGAAACTGAATTTTTTTGATAGATTAGAATGAAATTATCTGTGCTCTGTTCTTGAAGTGAAGAGAGTTGGACAATATTTCATGACTATGGTAGATAAAGATGTATGTCAATACGTCAACTGTAATTATTACTGACAGTAATTCTTCTTCACTTACTTCAGTATTTGTCTCAGCCATTTCACTGGAATTATTAGCCCAATATATTGGTTGATAATCATTATACCCCCCATAGTAATTAGTAATACACATATTCATATAGCTGTCTATGCTGCTGGTAGTTGGTAGCTACTCTGGCTATATCAATAACACAAAATATGCATTTCTTTCTTTGACTGATGCTCTGAGGGAGTGGATATTGTCATCAACAATTCACAATATCAACTTTTGTCAATGATATTGATATTTATTCATCCTTGCAAACCACAATTGCAAATAATTGTAGCTGAATTATGTAATAGCATAGGCGAAAGTTTAAGAAAATGGAGAAGTATTCCTAATTCTCTTCAAACTCACATATCTGTTATTAAAATGTATTTTCTCCCAAGAATCTGTTTTATTTCCTCTATGATTCCACTGCCTCCGCCTTTATTTTATTCGGACAGGTTACAAATTAGATGGTGGGCTATCTCTCCCCAGTTTTACATTATATTACAGTAATAATTTGTTCCGCCCATTTACTAGTCTGATTTAATCCTGCAGCTCAGGTATCATGGCTCCCTTTGGAGGACAGTTTGGTCAGTACTCACCGACTTCAAGATCTCATTTACTCTAATAACTCTATAAATCGCTGTAAATTAAGGTTTGGTCCTATTATTGCTAATTTAACCCTAACATGGAAAATAGCTGAAAAAAAATTTAATCTTTAATTATGTACCATAAACTTTCTTCAACTTTATCCAACTGGGTGATTTGTAAATTCCAATATTTACAGTCTTGTTGCAAGATCCCTGGATTCTTATTTTTATTTAACTTCATTTTCAAGAAAGCATGCAAACAAATGGTGCACCAAAGGATATCTGCTTTACCTTTTCATCAGTTGCATAAATTAGATGATTTATCTTCAGGAATTAGAGGCATTGAATTATTTACATATCCTACTTTATACTGTATACAAACTCTACGTTTGCAGTGTGATAAAAAGAACTCAAAAATAATTCAGATCAATTGTCAACAAGCATTTCAAAATATTTATTTTGTATCTTGATGCCGGAATCATCAGTTTACTCGTTTTAATTTCATTCAGAGAACTTATATTATTCCCATTAATGGTCATATAGCTGCTAAAATATGTTGGTTTTTCATTGGAAACCCCTAGTATTTCATTCCAAATAGCGTCTTGTGATACTAATGAATAATTGGCTTTCTTTGTCTTCAAGTGTCCCCATAACTTCCAGTGGGTTTTACATGAGGAGACTGTGGAAGAATGTCCATGACAGTCAGAGTCACTCAAACTGTTATTCTCATTACATGATTCACAATGAAAAAACTGCATTAATGTAGAGAAGTATACAAAATAACCATATTTTTTACTAGTGGTCTCAGACATTTGGTCCCCACTTCAAATGAAAAAAAATGTGCTGTTCTGTGAGTAACATGATTGCACAAAACAATATTGGAATAATGAGGTGCACTGCAAAGTCTAAAGTGGCGCCCACATGAACTACACTGCCCAGAAGCCTTGACACGTGCACATGGTGTTAACGAGCAGCAATCAGTTTTAACAGGTGGTAGCTGGCCGATGCTTTATTTAAACTAGCTGAAAGCCAGTGAAATTGGGCTATTGTTATATTAGCAATGCTGCCAGTAAACAGTACAGCTTGTGTGTTTCCATGCCTGTGAAAATATAAGTTAGGGAAGGAAGATAGCTGTGAATATTAATGAATCGTAAAGTGAAAATAAGGAAAGACAGTAGAAATCAGAGTCTAGATGATTAAGAGAGAGAGTTAAATTAAAAGTCTCAAAGACAGAATTTAAAGGACCAAAGCAAGGGAGCTGATTAAAAGGAAAATATATAACAACGGTTAAGAACTAAAACTAGAAAACATTATAAAGTGAGATAACACTATCAGACCCAAAGAATAAACTTTAAATAATCGTTTTTAAGTCTTGAACTGAAGAGGGAAATATACTAATTTTTTGCTGCAGTTATGTCTCAGGCAGATACGTAAATTATTTAAGGTGTGATCTGATCAGACACGGGGTCTTTCCACATGAGGGCATAAAAGTGTTTCCCCAGCTGCCTGTTAAAAAGCTGTCAGAGACTACTTTTGGGTAATCTACCTCTTGGTGAGAGATCACTGACTGCTAGCCATGACTCTATGATGCACTCGAAGACATTTTGTCCAGGGGACATGCTTTGAGAGGGGGTGCATCATTTGACTAACAGAAGCAGGATGTTCGTTTTGATGAATTGCCTTCAATCTGGGCTGTTCTGACCTAGCTGTTAGGAGATGTTAGGAACAGTGGTTCCATGAAGGCACACAAACGGTAAACACGCTTCAAATGGCCCAGTCAGGGCACCAGTAGAGAGGATCATTGGTCCACCGACAAGCACAAGCAGCTCATACAGTTTTGTTGTATACCATCTACACTGGTACCCTCACTATGCCCGCTTGTCTCTGCCCGGACCATCTCCAAGCCCTTAGCAGAAGGAAATGTGTTGTCATGTGCCCTGCCATTGACAACCAGCCACCATTGCCTTTGTTTTTAGTGGTGTAGAGAACGAGAAACCTGGACTGCTATGGACTGTAACCATATAATTTTTAGCGAAGAATCCAGGTTATGTTTGGGATGTGATGATGGTCTAGTTTTCATCAAGTAATTACTTACAAATATCGTCATTACATTCACACATACAGTATAAAGTTTCATTCGATCCCAATAACTCCTTCTTGGTGAGTTATTTTTTGTCAATGAGTGTGTGTATATGTAGATCCTCTGAGTAAATTACAGGCAGAATTACCAACTGTTTTTATCCAAAGCAGCAGTGCTCTGCAAATTATAGGCTAGTCTAAATGCAGTCTAAAATCTCATTGATTTTATAGGCAGATGATGACTCACATTGATACTTGCCGTAGGTCTTCTAGCTTGAGAATCTAAGTCAATCACAGGCATTCCTGAATCTCCAAATAGAAGCTTTAAAAGAGTCACTGAACTGTTTAATTGGACTGGATGTTGGAAAAAATTCTATTCTCTTATTATGCAGAGTGCCAAGAGAGGAGGAGTAAAGAGAAACAAAGGATTAAACCAGTGATTTTTTTATAGCAGCTGCTAATTCAATATACAATATATACTTACATGTTTAATTTTCTGGAAATAATGACCCGTTGTATAAGTCAGTTACAGTCAATGCAACCATCCAGGTTTGTACAGAACAAAACACACCAAAATTTGTCCGTCCTGCCTGTATTTTATTCCTGTCTTTATGCCAAAGTTTTCTCACTGAAAAGAAAATCAATAGCAGACATGCATTCAATTATTTTCATACCTGCTTAATCCAATTCAGGTTCGTGAGGAGCCAGAAGGTAGACAATGGTGCGAGGCAGGAATCAACCCTGGGACAGACAGGGCATCAATCCATCAGAAGGTGCACACACACTCATTTACTCACACTGGGATACTTTATAGAGATCAACGGGCCTAACGAACAGCACTGTGCAATAGTTTTAAGCAGGTGTGGGAAAAATGCTGCAAAGTAAGAATGTTTTCAAAAATAGAAGTGATAATAGTTTATCTTTGTTAATTAACAAAATAGAAAGTAAATTAACACATATTGAAATCTAAATCAAATCAATATTTGTTGTGACCACACCTTTGAAACAGCATCAATTATTCTAGGTACACTTGCACAAAGTCTGGGATTTTGTAGCATTTAGTCAGGTATATGACTAACCAATTGTACCAAACAGGTGATAATGATCATTACGTTCATATGTAGTTTGAAACAGATTGAAACAATTATTGAAACAGAAACAGCTGTATATGAGGTTTAAAACTGGGTGAGGAGCAGCAAAACTCTGCTATAAAGGTGAGTTTCGTGTCACAGGCCATTCACTATCGCAAGGTTAAGCACAGCAACAAAACACAAGGTAGTTACATTGCATCAGCAAGGTCTCTCCCAGGCAAGACTGGATTTTCAAGACTGGAGACTGGAGTTTCAAGATGTGCTGTTTAAGCTCCTTTGAAGAAGCTGCAGACATAGTGGTTGGCCAAGGAAACTTAGTGGAGCAGACGCATCATGCTTACATCCCTTTGAAACTGGAAGATGTTAAGTGGTGCCATCAGCTCTGAACTGGCAGAAACCAGTGGGACCCAGGTATGCCTACAGAAGAAGTCTGGCCAGAAGTGGTCACCATGGAAAAATTGTGACGAAAAGGCTACCTTCGATGTGGAAACAAGGCCAAGCAACTCAACTATGCACAAAAACAGAAACTGGGGTGCAGCAGGCACTCTGCATTAATGAGGCAAACACTCTGGATTAATGAGGCAAATTTTGAAATATTTGGCTGTAACAGCTGGCAGTTTGTTCTGGAAGGCTGGAGAGCAGTACATTAATGGGTGTCTTCAGGAAACAGTAAAGCATGGTGGAGGTTCTTTGCAAGTTTGGGCTGATTTCAGCAAATGGAGTGGGGATTTGGTTGGGATTAATGGTGTCCCCAGTGCTGAGAAATGCAGGCAGATACTTATCCTTCAAGCAGTACCACTAGAGAGGCATCTGGTTGGCTCTAAACTGAGTCCAAAGCAGGACAGTGACCCCAAGCATACAGCCAATGGCCTAAAGAACTATTTTCAGAGTATAGAAGAACCAAGGAGTCCTGGAAGTGATGATATAGCTTACACAGAGCCCTGATCTCAACATCATCGAGTCTGTCTGTGATTCCATGAAGAGACAGGGGGATTTGAGAAAGCCTACACCCTCCGTCAAGATGTTTGGAATAGCCTCCCTGCCGAGTTCCGTCACAAACTGTGTGCAAGTGTACCTAGAAGAATTGATGCTGCTTTTAAGGCAAAGGGTAGTCACACCAAGTATTGATATGAGATAGATTTCTCTTTTGTTCATTCACTTTGCAGAAAACCCACATGGACACAGGGATAACATGCAATGGAGTTCAGACCAAGAATCAAGCAGGGGACCTCTGGAGCTGTGAGGAGAGAGTGCTATAACCACTTGTGCCACCATTCTGACCCACAGTCACAGACATACCCCTGACAAACCAGTTCGTAAATAGATTATGACTGCTTATATTTGTTATGTCACTTGAGGGTCACTTAAACACAAATCCACACTACATGGACAAATAATTTTAGACACCCCTTCTAATTAATTATCTAGTATTATTTTAGCCAAACTAGATGCTAACAGGTTCGTTAATTATAATAAATACCTCAGTGACTCTCAATATGGCACTTGCATAGTCTTCTATCTGCCCAGCTAGTCAGTTAAACGTCTTGCCCTAAAACAATGTCCATAAAAAAATGGTTGCCAAATTTGATTAAGGACTTGGCAGGCTTGCACAGAGCCCTGACCTTAACTCAATCAGTCACCTTTTTGAGATTAACTGGTATACCATCTGTGAGCCACAGCTTATTGGTTTTGAAAATCTTACATAGCTGTTGTAGCTGCAAAGGGGGAAAAATCCCATACCCATGTTTTCGGATATGAAAGTTTTGGCTATATAGTGTAAGTGGAAACTAAGGCCATGGTAGACTTTAGAAATCAATTAATTATAATAAGACAGAATTACTTCCTCAAAGACACATTCATTATCTTTTGAGTTCAATCAGGTATTTTTGAGCAGAGAAATCACTGAACTGTAGTAGACTCTGGCTGCAGCTGTGTTCCCCTGAGATAATATGTGACACTCTGGCATTTCTTATGACTGTATTTATTGACTTTCTGCACTATAATTATGTCTCCATTCAGTATGGATCATGGCTTAAATAAAAAATGTAATATTGAAGTGGTCAAAATGACCTTTACCACCATTCAGTAGGATATCTAGATTTCTGGTTATTTATATGCTTAAAGGCTTTCTCTCAGGGCTCTCCTTGAAAGAACAGAACACAGCAGAAATAAGGTGTGCTGTGAGCAAAAAAAATGCAATAGTGTATCCGTGTCTGTTTAGCTTCTTTCCAATGCAATTTCACAGTTGATTCAGAATGAGACAGCAGCTTCAGGCAGTGCTGATAATGGTTGGAGTTCAAGTAATTTCACCTAGAAGGACTTCCTGTTCTGGTTCTGGAGATCTACAGATTTATCGAAAGCTCCTTCAGCTTGGAGTGTTAGACTCTAATAATGTTCTCATGGGTGATTTCTCTTATCACTTCAAAGGTGAAGCTGGGCAGATAAGTTCAACAGGATCATTATCACAATACAATTACAGCTGAACCAAACTAATAAACTTTCTTGTACTTAGTGACTATTCAAATAGTGGAAGAAAATGTCCATTATTGTCTGTAGGAATATTGCTGCCTTGTTCCTGTATATTCAAAACCCCATCTACTTTCAGTAATGTTAAGATAACATGGGGCATGGGACTTCTGATTGGACCACATATCTGCCTGATCTTTTCAGATTGGGTAGGGCTTTGACTTTCTATCATGAGTAGGTCATCACCTGTAGTAATACACATCCTCTGCTGGCTCACAGCATGTGTCTTCTACCAATATACCCCACTTTTATAAACCAAACACCCACTGACTTATAATTAGCCAATGAATAAAACAAGGGCACTGCAACCCTCACCAGGAGGGTTTGGTTTACTCACTGGGAGGATGGAAATGGAGTGTGTAAGTAGGGTAAAATACAAAATCCTTACATTATTTTCTTGATCAACATTTGTTATAGAGGCATAATGCTTTGGATGGAAGTTTATTGGTTTAACATATTACATCACCGTAAACTTGAATAGTGGGAGTTCAGAAAGTTCAACTGTACTGTCGGGATAGTGTTTTCTATAACTTTTTGGTTTCATGTACAGAACTGAAAATGGGTTCTGTTGTAATGATTCTATCTATTAAAATAATTAAGCATAATCTACCTCCAACCAACCCATCCTCAGCATACATGCATTCTGACAGTAGTAGTTATGCTCTATGGTTAAATAAAAATGTGTCAGAACAATTTAATGTGCAAACCACTTAACTAACTTAATTCCAAAAAATATACTGTATGGGTGAACTAAAAGCTATTGCACTGTGTAAAAGGCACTGTTTCAACCTGCTTGAGGGTTCAACCTTTTCCCTGACACTTTGAAAACCCAAATGGGCCAACAGAGAGAGTTGACTAATTGCTAACAAAAAATCATGAAGAAAATGGTCTCTCCTGACCAGAGTTACAACTGTTAGAGGGAAAGGGTACTCAGTGGGGTCAGAAAATAAATGATTGGGGAAAAGAAGCTTAGAGCTATGGGTCCTTGAATGTTTTCTTCCATTTTCAATAAATGTCAGCTGTTGGAAGCTGTATAATATGATGGAATTTGTGGAACAAACGAACGGGGGTTAAACTTTGAGAACATACCTTGCATTTTCTTAATAATTATTTATTATTATTATTATTATTATTATTGTTATTATTAATAATAATAACAATAATAATAATAATAATAATGTATGATTGTCAGGAAAGCAAAGCTTCTACAAACCTCAAAATCGCAGCTGCTGCTAAAATAAAATCATCTACGGAGAGACATGTCACAAGAATACGAGACCAGTCATTCTAACATTTGCCATTCCTTTTTTTCTTCATAATTATCCATGATTCTTTATATCTCAATAATAAAACATATCAGTAGGACACAATGTTTGGACTGTATTTCAATAAATGAATGAGGTACTATTATTATAACTAAACAGAGCAGAAGAAAGTGATCTATTTTTTTAATTTTCTTTCTTCAAAGAATGTACTAATGAATGATTTTCCACTCAATGACTTCCTCTGTTCTGACTGACAGTGAGTAAGAAAGAGAACATCCAAATCCTCTGATTTTACCAGAAACTGTCATTTTGCTTCCAGAGATGATGGGGTGAATGAAAATCTCCCGTCAGGCATGTCTTCTGTGATCAGAGAGCATGGAGATGTTCAGCCTTCACTTTGATGAACTCATGCAGAGCAACCCTGACATTACTAGGCCTACATACAATGAACAATGATATTTCTCCTAGTGTGACTGGGAGGTGAATGATGGCATGCATTTAAAGTGTTTTTCAGAAAGTGCCTTTTCAGACCACTGTAAGGTGCAAGACTTATTGATGAGGCATAATTTTCCCATTGCTTGGACTGAAGTCACTTCACCAGCTATATTCACTAATGACAGATTATGTTGATATTTAATTTTAAAAGTCTGTGGTTTCAGTGACATAGGCAGTCTAAATTGGCCAAATTGGACAAAAGGTACATTTGAAACAGCTTGCAGTTACATGATATAAAAGGTTTCGATAAGTAATTTTTCTTACCAGTGGAAGCTTTCATAAAAAAAAGAAAAATGTAAAAATTATAATTCTAATTTGAAAACATGTTTATCAATGTATTCACACACAATAAACATATCTGTGTTCATTGGGCAGTGTACTTTTAGTTTTCCCCAAGTGTACATACAGCTTCTCTTTATAATGTTTTATCAGCCTCTCAAAGTGGCAGAAAATCATGACAAGCAGTTAAATGAATAAAGTTCGTATGTGCCCCCTACCTACAATCTCAATTAAAGCTCATCATTGTTTCGAAAGAGAGAAAAAGATGACATGATAGTTCATCCAACAAATGGTAGAGATGGCTGAAAGGCACTAAGAAGGATGGCATAGAGGAAATTATATTATCCATATTAGCCAAAAACTATGACCCTCACCATGAGAAGCAGATGGAAAGTAAATATCAGCCAAGCATTTATATGCAGAATATGCAGCTCCTGATAACGGTACAATATGCAAATAAACACCGAAATGTACTGAGAGGCTGGAATATAAAATACATATGAGTAGGACAGTTTCAAAGAGGTAGAGACCTAGAGAGCATCATAGGAATATTTTATATATATATATATATATATATATATATATATATATATTATATATATATATATATATATATATATATATATATTATATACAGTGGTGCTTGAAAGTTTGTGAAACCTTTAGAATGTTCTATATTTTTGCATAAATATGAACACGTCATAAGATTTTCACACAAGTAGATAAAGACAACCCAGTTAAACAAATGAATTCTGAAATATATCATAAAATTCTAAAGGAAAATGTCAGGACATCTGTCCATGAACTAAATCTCAAGAGAAGGTGGGTCATGCAGCAAGACAATGACTCTAAGCACACAAATCGTTCTACCAAAAAATGGTTAAAGAAGAATAAAGTTAATGTTTTGGAATGGCCAAGACAAAGTCGTGACCTTAAACCAATCGAAATGTTGTTGAAGGACCTGAAGCAAGCAGCTAATGTGAGGAAACCCAGCAACATCCCAGAGTTGAAACTGTTCTGTAAAGAAGAATTAGTTAAAATTCCTCCAAGCCGGTTTGCAGGACTGATCACCAGTTACAGGAAATGTTTAGCTACAGTTATTGCTGCACAGGGGGTTCACACCAGATACTGAAAGCTGAAAATCAGATACTGAAAGGTTCACATACTTTTGCCGCTCACTAATATGTAATATTTGATAATTTTTCTCAATAAATAAATGACGGTATAATATTTTTGTCTCCATTTCTTTAACAGTGTTCTAAGCTTGTAGGACTTGTGTGAAAATTCGATTTTGTTTTAGGTCATATTTATGCAGAAAAATAGAACATTCTAAAGGGTTCACAAACTTTCAAGCACAACTGTAATCTTATGGGACTACACAATACACTGGCAATCTAAAAAACTTCAGATGCATTGGATCAGATGACATTCTTTCAGCGCTTCAAGGTCCAATTCTTCCAGTTACATGCCTATTGCTGGTGCTTTTGACATTTGAATGGTAAGCACTCTGACTGGTCTACAAATAGGCAGTACCATACTCAGCAGGGGGTATTGCACTGTGTTGTGACACACTCCTGATATAACCGATATCAAACATTTCTCTGACTGGTGCCACAATAGCCCTTCTGTCCATTTAAACCAGATTGGATAGGATTCTTTGCTCTTGGCACCAACACCTTGTCACCAATTTGTGTTTTGTCCCTCATTGGACCCCTGTTGGCCAGGAGCACCCCACAGCCTGGTGGTTCAGGAAATGCTCTGAGCCAATGTAAGCATAAAGATTTGTTCCTTAAAATCACTTTTCAGGTCTTCACTATAGAGCATTTCTCCCAAAACTAATACTTTAACTTTATCCTACAAAAAAATCCACAATCATTTTGATCTGTTCCTCTGAAGAGTGATGAGTGTGGCCATCAGCTGGTTGTTAATATGGTTGCTGAGGTATTTGTATAGATTGTTCAGGAAGGAAACAGTTTGTTCTACAGCCTTGATGTAATTAACAGAATCATTGTGTGGAGCTCAATAAAGAACAAACTGTTACTGGTGCTCAACAGAAGAAAAGTGACAAAATGCATCAAAAGTCAAGACTAAGCCTAGTAAATCCTGATGAATTTATGTGCAGTTTTGTATTTTTATACAGATGAATACATGATGTTATGTATTGCATTGAGACAAAAACTAAATTTATCCTTCACTACCAGTGGTGGGCAGTAATATGTTACATTTACTTAAGGAATGATTTAGGTAAAAAACACTCCTTAGAGTAATTTTAATTTGGAATAATGTCAAGAATGGTAGTGCCTAGAGGCAAATGCAAGGATTAGAAAAAAACTGAGCCTTATTGAAAAACCAGGCAGAAGTATCAAGCAGGACTAGGCAGAGCGTAATCAAAGTTCAGTTCAGAGAGTTGTAACCCGATAGCAATCAAACCAGGCAGAGAGCCCAGAGGGTGTGAAGAGAACATGAAGCAGAAATCAGATCTAGAGTATCATAACCAAATATCAAACACGAATGCATTAGAGAATGCTCAGAAACAGTGCCCAACAATATGACTTCGCAGCAAGACTCAGTGTACAATAACCTCTGTGGCTCCTTCATTAAACTGGGCTAGGGCAACTCCAGAACCGTCCTGACCTTGACGTTGTGCATAGTGAGACCAAACAGGGATATTATGAACACGAGGACTGTGACTGCCTGGGCACAGAATTCTTCACAGAATTTGACAAATATAAGTATGTGTTGCTTAACACCCACGATAAGTTCTATGAAATTGCATGATATGATATCTGAACATACGAAATCTGTTCCAACACTATACTGTACTTAGCAATGCTATATACGATACTTTAGTGAACCAATACTGACTAAATAGCCAAGATACTACAATGTTTAGTAATCATTTAACAGTTCTTCTTATTTAACTTTAGCTATATTAGCTATAAACAAATTCTCAAACAGGAACCAATACGGAACTGTCCTGTGACCAACGTCTGATTTTTGTGCTGCGTATCTCGGATCCAGTGCATGTAATTCACCTGAGTGGTGACACCTGATCATCGTTATCATCTCAGTGCTTGTAAGGAGCACAATGGCAGCATAATGACACATAGTTTTTAGTCTGTTCATGCTGAAGCCGTGTGTGCTTAATAAAACATTCTGCATCAGAGGCTGCTCTGTTACACGTGTCATTACAGCTGTTGTGTTACAAGAGATAATATATCTATCAGTAATATATGGGTTAAGTAAGTTAATTACCTTAATAATGAGTTTACCGGACCATGGAGATATATGCAAATGGGTGCTGTTTAAATATTATGTGTCACATACCTGTAGTATACTGGAGAATGCATTGCAGAACCAAATGTGGGAGACTTTGGCTGATAGGGTGAGCAAATAACCTTGTTGTTGCCAGCATATGCAATCACAAATTGACCCAGCATATCCCATAGCACATTACTGATGACAGACTAGAACGCATGACAGGCAGTGTTCCACTCCTTTCCCTTTTTTGATGCACATCACAATGTAAGTACTGCGTAAATCTAGCTTTACTTTGTACTGGGCTGATTTGAGCTGTTCCAGCTTTGTTTGAGCTCTGAAATGCAGTATGTACACAAGAAAATTAATAATTTGATTATTTACTATTGATGTTTGAAGTTTATTTCACATATTTCTATTGGCTTGTAACAAACTAGAAATCCAATTACTGCCCGAGTCATGTAAACCTGGAGGCTTCCCATTTATCTGATTATTTAAGTGCATGTAGACTCATTGATCAGATTACTGACAAAATCTGATGTTCTGCAGTTATCAGATTATTAAGTGCATGTAAATGCACTCATTGTCCTCTATAGCCTTGGTCTCTGCTGGTGAGAGAGGGTAATCCCTGGAGTGCTGAGGTATGAAGAAGATACAGAGTCTCAGAGGGCACTGCTGGAGAGACACACTTGGAAGATCAACTAATGTAGACAAAGTTCCTCGTGCTGGAGTTGTTCAGTGCTGGGACAAGGAAAGGTTTGTGAGCAGTATGTGACAAGACCGTAATGGTAAATGAATAAGAAGGCAAGGTGAAGTAAGATAAACTCACAGTCTGTTAGTGCAGGGACTCTCATCCCAGCGATGGCAGCAGTGATCCTCCGCCTCAGCTGTCATACGGCATCAACCTGCATAGAAATGACTTCCAGTAGTGCAGTTGAGAAGGATAGAGCTGGGTCAATGGAGCCAGGATGCTGGCATGATGGTGAGTGTTTAGGTGCTGTCGAGTCTGATAGCCTGGCTGATGAGGTCATCTATGATGAAACTGAGAGAGTTGCTGTTAAAAACAGCTCAACAATTAACTTGTTCCACTATCTGCAAACTAACCAGCACAGAATATGAAGAATATGCAAATCTTCAGTCAGCTGTCTATGACAGGTACCAGCACAAAAAACATACTGAGCCAATTTTATTGGAATATTTTAGAGCTAAGATACACACTGCCTGGCCAAAAATATTTCAGTTAAACAGCTCTGCCTAAATTGTAAAATTTATGTTACCAAGCAAAGCCTTACATTCACGGTGTATTTCATCAATGAATCTTGGCAACTGCAAAACTACTGTGTGCAAACCTCCCACTTCCCAGATCATACAGACAACATTATTGTCCAAGGTCTGAGAAAAGCAATAGCATTGTGATCATTGTAACCACATGATCTGCATTACAACAGAAAGCGGGGCTAATGTAGTAAGTGCACAATGGATTAAAACTGGAAGAGACTCCCAGTTTTTGAATACCAAGTTTCATGTAGGTCTATTCGAATGGATATATACACACACATATATATTCATTCTGTTGTAATGCAGAGCGTGTGAGCGTGTGTGTGTGTGTGTGTGTGTGTGTGTGTGTATAAATTGTGGGTGCTTCTATGTCATACAGTTTAAGAAAAACAGATCTAGTACTTGTTCGGATTATTAATAATACAAAAATGAACAATAATAAGTTATTTGAAAATGGCAATACAATAATTATAACAAAACATACAGTAAATATGATATATTCATATTAAATTATAGTGTAGAACAATTGATTTTTAATATAATATTGCAATATAATTATTGCATACCCACTTTGAATGTTAAAATTGACTCACAGTGAAAACTAATCTGTCTATACTGCATGTTTTCCAAAGAGGAGCATGCAGGATCCTATAATAGACAGAGCCACTGGAGTTTGCAAGAAAGTGGTTGGAGCTTTTTTATCCACAGCTTTAACATATAACAATGCACTTGCTGATGCACAATAACAGCTTAATCTTCCAGAGCATAAACTCATCACAGAGTCACAAACAAGATGGGTTATAAGACAATACATGATAAAGAGATGTATTGAGCAAGAAAAGCCATTCCTCAGTCTAAAAGCACAGGAACCTTGTCCCAGCAGGGCAAGAAGTGCTGGAGACAGTAAGGAGGCACTCCCCAACACTCAGTCAGGAGACGTCTGATGACAGACCTGAGCAAAGAAAAAAAAAATCAAACCAACCATTTTGCAGTACCTGTATACCAAGTGCACCAAGGGTGGACGAGTTTATGTGTTTGGAATCCACATTTGACCCCTGGTTCAAAATATGCTACTGTACCAAGTCAAAGCCATTATGACAGAATTATGAAGCTATGGTGAAATAAGAAGACAGCCCTACCCAGGTGTCTCAACTGGGTTCAGCTCAGGCTGTGGCAGCAGAAGTTGGAGTCAGCAACTTGGACAGAAAAACAACCTTTTGGCAGTTACTTCAAGAAAACACAGGAATTCAGTGAAGGCAAGTCTCTGCACACTGCGATTGAACAAGAGATCAAGAGCTACTCAATGGTGCTATTCGACACATGATGTGGACAAGCACAAGAAATTCCCCAGACTTGGAAACTTGCGAAAAAGTACCTGTGCATCCCTGCCTGATGCAGCCCTTCTGAGAGTGCTTTCAACACTGGAGGAAATGTTGTAACATGTAGCCATTGTGCTCTGAAGGCAGATACTGTGGACAGCTTGGTATTTTTGTCGCACAACAGTGTAAATCCTAAGAAGCTGAGCTCACAGAAAAATCATACTGCTAAAAACATGTTTCTTCTGTCCATTCTAGTGATTGTTTTTAATTATAATGACTATTTTTCTTTCATCAATCATGGACATCGTGGTTTACATTAGCATCATTTTTATACAAAAGTTATTTTTCTGTATGTATATATTTTTAGATACACATACTGTACAATTTCCACTCTTCCGGCACTACCCTGTGATAACTAATGCCTTTGAATGAGTACACCTGAATGAATACATTACACGTTAATTGGCTGCATATTCATATTGCTACATTTTTGTTGGCACTAATAAATATGCTCAACACATTACCTTTTATTCTTTCATTCATTTGATTATCCACTTAATCCTGGTCAGGGTTATGGGAAAGCCATTGCCTTGCTGGTGGCATAGGGCACAAGGCAGGAACAACCCTAGACAGGGTGCCCAGCCATCATAGGGCACACCCACTCACACACTAAAGACACTTTAGAAACACCAATTAACCTGATACATGTTTTGTGGGAGGAAACTGGAGTGCCTGGAGTAAACCCACACGAACACCTGGAGGCCATCCAGACTCCACACAGGTGAAGTCTGAGATCAGGATCGAACCAGGGATGCTGGAGCTGCGAGGTGGCCGCGTTAACTTCTGCACTACTGTGCTTACAGTCTTACATAATGCATAATAAAGAAAGACTATACTCTTAGTTTTTACGAATAACAGTAAACAGTTAAAAAAAGAGTTTGAAGGTAAAGTTGATAAAAATATATACAAACAGCAGAAGATTCACAACAAAATTGCAGAATATAGAAAAGGCATCATCTAACAGTGTTTGAAGAGATGAGTCATCAGATTTCTGTGGAAGAAAGAGAAACACTTGGCCATCCTGATTAGTGTATAAAGCTCATTCCACCAAGGAGGAGCCAGGACAATCGATGTACAAGTCTCTCTGAAGCTGTTCTGAATTCTGAATAAGGCAAAGAAAGTGTATGTCTTTACCTTAATTAAAAATTCATTTGTTAGGCTATTTGATGGTCTTAAAACATTTCCCCCATCATTAATCTGGTACTGCAGGTCTTTGTGAACTAATAAACTATAAATGCATAGAGTACTATGGCATGCATTTATAGAAACTCCTTGTGCAAGATCACTCAATGACTTAACAAGATGAATGCTCATGCAGTGAATAACTCGCATTTTATGCTTGTGCATAATACACAGTGTTGTTTGAAAGCAGATAGATCATGATTACAAGTAGGCAGTTGATATATAATAATAAAAAGGATGGAAATGGGATTCTTTGCTTAAAGGGCAAACTCATTTATCAATGCTGAGTAGAGTGCACTATTTTCTATGGGGAGTTCTTGCCTGAATGAGAATTGAATGTAATAGAGCAGGAATCATCGAAAGAGCAGAGTCCGACCCTGCTGATAAACTATGCCAGCTGTAAACACTTTATTTAGTAGTACACAGAGTAGCAGCATGCTCATTTTTACTGTATTTATGCAAAAAACGAAAAAAAAAAAAAAAAAAAAAATATATATATATATATATATATATATATATATATATATATATATATATATATACACATACTCACTCATTGTCAAGACCCTCTCAGCTCATTGCCACTGTGACTCTCACCAGGAAAATCACATAGCACCTTAGACTGAGAAGTGCAAATCACACAGTCTAATTAAAAGTAATTGATGGGGACTTTACTGAAAATAAAGGGCTATCAGGTCAAATTTCCACATAATTTTCCCACTTATAGTAATAACAATAATCATCAATTTTTGAGATATGTTTGAAGGACAAGCCATGTCTCCTTCATGGCTTCTCAGACATTTTTGAACACTTGTCTGCCTTTCACTTCTAATTCATAGATCATATTGATTAGGTTAAGGATTGGGTGATTTTTTTTTTTTAAATAGATCTGCACATTTTTGCATTATGAATAAAATTCTAATTCTTAACATTTAGCAATTGCCCTTGCTTTCAGTGCATGTCTAGTGATTATATTTGAGTGATTATGCAGAGAGACCGTGTCATGACCTCTGTTTCAACGATGGCTTCAGAAGTTATAAAACCATAGTCATTCTGTCCTGTTGCTTTATTTAACAGTGTTAATTGCACCCTTTGAGTTTCTTGTTTAATGATCTGATCTAAATGATAATTACCACACAATGGCAACCTCAAATACATATTTTATCTGTTATATTTTAACACAGCATGTTGCATCATATTGCAAAGAGAAAAAAAAACATTCCTTTAAACTGTATTCTGATTACACTTAGTCTTTGAGTCTACTGTGTATTAATTAGTATCATTATGTTGAAGCAAGTCTGTTTGAAAGATGCTTAAGCATTATTACTCCTAATGGTCAAATCTAAACATCCATAACTTTAACTGATATAATTATTCCTCAGTCTATTTCAGTGCCCTAATGTGCTTCAAATACCATATCATAAACATGCATTGTAAAACATTCAAGACATAAAATATGCAACATTAAACAATGCTATTAGAGGTGATTACTTTATTCAAACACTGAGAAATGCCTGCCTTCATAATTCATTTGTGCTCCTGCACAGATGTATAATGTGGGCTACAATTATTTTCTTTCTTTGAAAAGGTAATCGGAGTGACATTTGTTTTTTTCTGTTATTTGAAAAAAAGAAAGCATTCTAAGCATTCTGACCTGTCCTAGATCCATACTGTACAGCTTTCAGTTAACCTATTGAAAATCTTGAGCGCTTTATCCATAATAGATCCTTAACCTTGCACGACCATATATTCATAATTTATATGTCTATCCTACAATATTGTTTGTATTCCTGCATGTTCTGCACAGAAAACACAAATTCATTCCTCATTACTGAATCAACATCAAAATTCAAGGTCAGATGTGTGACCTCTGAATAATTGATGAAATGCTGGCTTGTATTCAGACTCGATTTCCATCGGTGCAGAGCCTGACATTAAAGTAAATACCTCATTTACAATTTACACCCATTCTACCACAGACAACTTGTATTAGTGACTGCAATATGGAGCTCTGTATTATTACTTCTTGCACTGTTCTTGCAAGCAAGTCAAAAAATATTTCAGTCAGGACTACTAGTAAGAAGAAGTATTATAGAAGTATTAGAATTTGTTGAAAGTTATATTTGGTGGTATTGCTCTGTTCTGGGACCTCCCTGCCCTTTCATGTGCTTACAAGGAAAGCCTTAGGCAGGGAGAGCAGCTGAAACCCCCCGAACAGAGCAGCATCAATGACAACAGATGTGACATTGATAAGGCCAGATAAGACATAAAGGAGTAGTTGCGGTGGACGTGGGTTGCAAAGTGCTTGGATAGAAGCAGCAAGGATGCGCAGTCTAATGCAGCTTAATAGGCGGCCCAATGAATTTAAGCAATTGTGACACAGGCCAATCAGCTGAGTCTTCAGCTGATTGGAACAGCTGGTGATTTTTATCTGATAGTGTAAAAAACATCTTTTTGCTTCAGTTGAATTTAGAGCGAAGTGACTAATAAGCTATTAAATAACAATATTATGAACAGCCAGAGGTGACAGTGGCAAGCAAAAACTCTCTGAGATGTATAAAGAGGAACCAGGAGGAAGCAAGTATAACCTGAGAACCCAAAATCATCTGCAGAAACCAGACAACAGTATTAAGAACAGTAAATAAAATGATAATTGTGTATGATGTTTAATAATTAGCATGTTCTTAAATCTTGAGAGAATAAAAGAGATTATTTAATTTGTACCAGTTTATGATCCTATCATCTCAGTATTACCTATAAACTATATGGCACTGAGGATATCAAGTCTTTCAGGTGTTAGTTTGTCCCATTCTTCCTGAAAACAAGTCTAAAGGTTTGTTTATTGTTTGTTTTTTATAAATTCTCCACACAATCTCCATTGGGGACAAGTCAGGACTGGAGGCAGGCCAGTCCATTGCTCATTAACCTCTTCTTCCACAGTCATGCCTTTGTAATGTGTGCAGCATTTTGCATTGCCTTGTTGAGGAACGCATGGATGTCTCTGGAAATGATGTCATCTTGAAGGCAGCATATGTTCAGCAAAATGATCAGCATATGATCAGCAAAATAGATACTAATTTCTCTGACAACAATACAATAAAAGTTGCTGCTGTGAGATGGTACATCCCAGATGCCTCATAGCCCAGAGAAGTCAAAGCACTTTCTGGACAAGGCTGCCATAAGGCTTTCTTTTCACACACTAAAGATTTAACTTGGATTTGTGAATATAACTCTGTATTGCAGTGCTTGACACAGATTTGCCAAAGTAATCCCTTGCCCATGTAGTTGTATCAGCTGTATTGATGAATGACGGTTCTTGATGCAGTGCCTTCTGAGGGACGGGGGATCATAGGTCTTCAGTTTAGGCTTGCACTCTTGCCCTTTATGCACTGAAAATCCTCCATTTCATTGAATTGTATCATGCACTGTGCCCATCTTGGCTTATCCAAGACTCTTCATATTGTGGATACTGCTTTTGTACCAAATCATGATTACAATGACTTGTTGACATCAACTTTTTGAAATTATATCAATTTAGCTGTGAAATATCTTGCATTGGTGGCATGGCAGCTCATTGGCTAGCACTGTCGCCTCACAAAGAGAAGGTAATGGGTTTGATGCCAGATGGAGTGGCCTGGGTCCTTTCTGCATGTCTTCTCCATGTCTGCATGGGCTGTATTGGGTTGTCGGTTGTATATACTGTATTTCCTCCTACAGTCCAAAGACTTACTTACTTGATTACACTAAAGTGGACTTAGAGTGTGTCTGTGTATATGAGTGTGTGTGTTCTACAATGGATTCACAATGGATTTAAGTCTTTACCAGTTAAGCTAACTATTTTACTTGGGGCAAATTGTTTACTTAACCAGTTGGAAGTTGTTGGGACATAGTTAACATTGGGTAGTTACATGATCAAACTCGTTCTCTGAGTGGACACTATCTTTCAAATGTAGAATTTAAGAGCATTGCATTCAAAGAAGTCACAGGTCAGTCAGTACCACCATAAGTACACTGACTGCATTGACACAGTTGACCATAAGATTCTCCTTTCTGTCCTCTCCGGTCTTGGAATCACAGGCTCTGCTTGGCAGTGGCTTTCATCTTACCTGGGGGGACGATCATATCAGGTATCATGGAGAGGCTCTATATCTGCACCACGTGCTCTACAACTGGAGTTCCCACAAGGCTCAGTTCTGGACCTCTTCTTTTCTCTCTCTACACTCGTTCTCTTGGTGAAGTCATAACCTCTCTGGCTTCTCCTATCACTGTTATGCTGATGATACTCAGCTCATTTTCTCTTTTGATCCATCAGATGTGCAGGTCTCAACACGTATCTCAGCATGTCTGGAGAGCATCTCATCGTGGATGTCAGCTCATCATTTGAAGCTAAACCACAGCAAAACAGAGCTGCTTTTCATTCCTGCAGAAAGGTCCCCTTATCAGGATCTTGCCATCTCCCAGGTGAACTCCTCCATCACACCTTCTGAGAACGCAAGAAACCTTGGAGTGATCTTTGATAACCAACTGAGCTTCTCTGCTCATATTTCCAAACTGACCCAGTCATACAGGTACCTTCTCTACAATATCAGGAGAATTCAACCCTTCCTTTCCAGAGAAGCCACCCAAGTGCTTTTCCAGTCTCTTGTTATAACAAAACTAGACTACTGCAATGCTCTTCTGGCTGGTCTTTCAAATGCGTGCAATCAGACCCCTGCAACTGATTTAGAATGCAGCGGCTCGTCTGGTTTTCGATCTTCCCAAGTTTTCTCGTGTCACCCCACTGCTGCGCTCACTTCATTGGCTCCCTGTAGCTTTCCGCATCAGATACAAAACCTTGACGCTCACCTACAAAGCCAAGAATGGAACAGCGCCATCTTACCTAAGAGTTCTGATCAAACCACGTTCTGTACCTCGCACCCTCCGAGATACAAGCTTGGCCCGACTGGAGCTTCCACGTAAGATTAAGGAAGACAAGCTTCAAGACTCTTCTCCGTCCAGGCACCCAGATGGTGGAATGAACTTCCACTCGATGTCCGTATGGCTGAGTCTCTTGCTGTCTTCAAGAGGCGACTAAAGGCCCACCTCTTCACCCAGCACTTGAGTGAATAAAACTGCATATCCTCCAGTTAAAAAAAAAATAAAAAAAAATTCTACACCAGATATGAGCAGGTTGTAGTTGGATTGTGTACTTCGGCTACTGTTTACTTGTACTAATATGAGGTTCTATCTCCTAGGAAGATTACAAAGCACTTTTGTAAGTCGCTCTGGATAAGGGCGTCTGCTAAATGCTGTAAATGTAAATGTAAATGTAAATGTCCTAATTTCTCAGCAAGAGAGACTGCAAAGGATATTGAGTATGAAGGACAAAATCATTTTTTAGCAGATGGACAGTGACCTAAATCATGGGACAAAATATCTTCAACTTGTTTTAAAAAACTAAGAAACAAACAAAAAATAAATAAATAAATAAATAAATAAATAAATGAAAGAATGTTCTTAAATGGTCGAGTCAAGGGCCTCATCTGACTGTGAACTGTAAAAAATTTATCTACAATTTCATTAATGAATTTAAGTAAATTAGGAAAAAAGGTAGGACCAAAATGCTTTTGCCAAAGCATCTTAAACCTAGGGTAAAATTAGTATTTGTGAATACAGTGGTGTGAAAAAGTGTTTGGCCCCTTCCTGATTTCCTATTGTTTGCATGTTTGTCACACTTAAGTGTTTCGGAATGTGAAACCAATTTAAATATTAGTCAAAGACAACACAAGTAAACACAAAATGCAGTTTTTAAATGAAGGTGTTTATCCTTTTAGAAAAAAATCCAAATCTACATGACCCTGTGTGAAAAAGTGATTGCCTACTAAGCCCAATAACTGGTTGGGCCACCCTTAGCAGCAACAACTGCAACCAAGAATTTGCGATAACTTGCAATAAGTCTTTTACAGCATTGTGGAGGAATTTTTGCAGAATTGCTGTAATTCGGCCACATTGGAGGGTTTTCGAGCATGAACGGACTTTTTAAGGTCATGCCACAGCATCTCAATAAGATTCAGGTCAGGACTTTGACTAGGCCACTCCAAAGTCTTCATTTTGTTTTTCTTCAGCCATTCAGAGGTGGACTTGCTGGTGTGTTTTGAATCATTGTCTTGCTGCAGAACCCAAGTTCGTTTCAGCTTGAGGTCACGAACAGATGGCCGGACATTCTCCTTCAGGGTTTTTTGGTAGACAGCAGAATTCATAGTTCCATTTATCACAGCAAGTCTTCCAGGTCCTGAAGCAGCAAAACAGCCCCAGACCATTACACTACCACCACCACCATATTTTACTGTTGGTATAATGTTCTTTTTCTGAAATGCTGTGTTACTTTTACGCCAGATGTAATGGGACACACACCTTTCAAAGAGTTCAACTTTTGTCTCGCCAGTCTACAGAATGTTTTCCCAAAAGTCTTGGGGATCATCAAGATCTGTTCTGGGAAAATTGAGATGAACTTTAATGTTCTTTTTGCTTTAGCAGTGGTTTTCATCTTGGAACTCCATAACCCTTTCCAGACAGATAGATCTCAACTACTTTCTTTGTCAATTGTTCCTGAATTTCTTTGGATTGCCGCATGATGTGTACCTTTTAAGGATCTTTTGGTGTACTTCACTTTGTCAGGCAGGTCATATTTAAGTGATGTCTTGATTGAGAACATGTGTGGTAATAATCAAGCCTGGGTGTGGCAAGAGACAGAGACAGTGAACTCAGGTGTAATAAACCATAGTTAAGTTATGTTTTAACAAGGGGGGCAATCACTGTTTCACACAGGGCCATGTACAGTAGGTTTGAATTTTTTTTTCTCCCTTAATAATAAACACCTTCATTTAAAAACTGCATTTTGTGTTTACTTTTGTTGTCATTGACTAATATTTAAATTGGTTTGATGTTCCGAAACACTTAAGTGTGACAAACATGCAAAAAAATTGGAAATCGGGAAGGGGCAAAAACTTTTTCACAGCACTGTACATGTGCAACAGTATTTAATCTTACAACCCCAAATAAAAAAATGGGATGATACAGTGGGGAAAAAAGTATTTAGTCAGCCACTGATTGTGCAAGTTCTCCTACTTTGAAAGATGAGAGAGGTCTGTAATTTTCACCATAGGTACACTTCAACTATGAAAGACAAAATGAGAAAAACTCCAGGAAATCACATTGTAGGATTTTTAAAGAATATAATTGATGAATGACCTGCAGAGAGCTGGGACCAAAGTAACAAAGGCTACCATCAGTAACACACTACTCCGAAAGAGACTCAGATCCTGCAGTGCCATGCGTGTCCCCTTGCTTAAGCCAGTACATGTTCATGTCAGTGTGAAATTTGCCAGAGAGCATATGGATGATCCAGAAGAGGATTGGGAGAATATCATGTGGTCAGATGAAACCAAAATAGAACATTTTGGTAAAACCTCAACTGGAGGAAAAAGGATGCTGAGTCACATCCCAAGAACACCATACATACTGTGAAGCATGGGGGTGGAAACACCATGCTTTGGGGCTGTATTTCTGCAGAGGGGACAGAACGACTGATCCGTGTTAAGGGAAGAATGAACGGGGTCATGTATCGTGAGATTTTAAGCCAAAACCTCCTTCCATCAGTAAGAGCATTGAAGATGGAACATGGGTCTTCCAGCATGACAATGATCCCAAACACACTGTTCTGGCAACAAAGGAGTGGCTCCATAAAAAGCATTTCAAGGTCCTGGAGTCGCATAGCCAGTCTCCAGACCTCAACTTCAAAAAAACATCATTGCTCTAGAGGAGGTCTGCATGGAGGTATGAGCCAAAATACCAGCTACAGTGTGTGCAAACCTGGTGAAGACTTACAGGAAACGTTTGACCTCTGTCATTGCCAACAAAGATTATGTTACAAAGTATTGAGTTGAACTTTTGTTTTTGACCAAATACTTATTTTCAACCATAATTTACAATTAAATTCTTTAAAAATTCTACAATGTGATTTCCTTTTTTTTCTCATTTTGTCTTTCATAGTTGAAGTGTACCTATGATGAAAATTACATACCTCTCTCATCTTTCTAAGCATTAGAACTTGAACAATCAGTGCCTGACTAAATATTTTTTTTGCCCCACTGTATGTAAAATAGTAAGAAAAAAAACAACAACAAAAAAAATGTATTTCTTAGATTCACTTCAGAGATTTACTATGATTTCAGATAGAATGAACTCAATATATGCCATATTTCTTGTGTTCAACTTCATTTCATTAGTTAATAAACATTATTAGTAAACCATTCCTGCATTTCAGACCTGTAGCACGTCCAAAAAATAAAGTAATTAATTAATTAATTTAGAAAATGGACATCCCTGGAAAAGATGTCATCTTGAAGGCAGCATGTTGCTCAAAAATCTCAGTGTATGTTTATAGTAAAACATAATACTGTCCATCCATACTATCCCAACTTTTTCTGGGGTTGTTTTTGCTTGTTGCTTCTGAATGAAAATCCGTAGTAATGCACGCAGTGAGAACATGTAGTTAAATTGTTTGTTAATCAAGTTAACCACTGCTTCAGCTAGAGCCATAGCAAGAAAAGGGGCCATTTTGTGTTAATATTGACATTATGATGACTCTTTGTATTTCTGGATTACTCATATTTGGCAATTAGTGTCTTGATTGTTAACTATTATCCTCAACCTTTTGAGTTAGTGGACTAGTTTAATTTCATGTTGTACTATGTTGTACAAAACAGTTAAATGTGCAGTGTCACCTGGCTGATTCATGCTAAATGGAATAAGATGATACCAGCATAAACACATTTTCTGTCATTATATTGTTTTTACAAGGTTGGTATCTAAAATGTTTTTGATGGATGAATAGGATGTAATTGCAGAACAGAAATATGATGCACAAGCACTGATGCAGAATGATGGGTAATTAGTCATTTGTTCATATTTCAGTAACCATGCTCTCCTAAATTCAAATAAACATAATGGGCTTTTAGTGAATTTGCTAGAAAAAAGAAAAACCTGTCATAAATGATACAGATGAAAAAACCTCAAAGTATTTGTTTAAACAAGATAAATCAAAACATTATATTTTATTTAAACAGTGAGAGTTGAATGGAATAAAAAAAAAAAAAATCAAAAGAAGACGTCATATAAAATAGAGAATTTAACGTATTTAACAGTAATATTCCATTTTAAGCCTTACAACAATAGGCAGAATACTTAAGGACAGAGTGCCTATAGAAAACCCATAAAACCCAGTCATAATCCTCAACATTTTTCATATTGCACCCTGAAAATGAAAGTAATTTAAATCTTCCTTTTTTCCAGCTGTATTTGTCTACTATAACTCCAATATAAATAAGGAAAATAACATTTCAGAACATTTGAATTAATAAAATATATGTACCTGATTTAAATAAGTGAGTAGTCCCTTTGTAGTGACCATTGTTGTTATATAGCGTACTGTGTATAGAAGTGTTTATAGTTTATTTTTGCCAAAAACAAAACACACAGTGAATGAAAAAAGAGAAATCTAAATCAAATCAATATTTGGCGTGTCCACCCCTTGCCTTCAAAACAGCATCAGTTCTTCTAGGTACACTTGCACACAGTTTTTGAAGGAACTTGGCAGAGAAGTTATTCCAACATCTTGGATAATTAACCACAGATCATCTGTGGATGTAGGCTGGCTCAAATCCTTCTGTCTCTTCATGTAATCCCAGACAGTCTTGAAGATGTTGAGATCAGGGCTCCGTGGGGGACATATCATCACTCCCGGGAATCCTTTCTTCTTTATGCTGAAATTAGTTCCTAAGAACAATGACTGTATGTTTGGGGTCATTGTCCTGATTTAGGACACCATTTATCCTGACCAAATTCCCAACTTATTTGCTGAAATGCAGCTCCAACTTGCAAGCAACCTCCACAATGTTTCACCGTTACTGTACCATCTCCAGTCCCTCGGCAAATAAACTGCCTTCTGGTACAGCCAAATATTTCACATTTTGACTCATCACTCCAGAGCTTTTGCTGCCATTTTTCTGCACCCCAGTATTTGTTTTCAAGCATAGTTGAGTCGCATGGCCAGACTTCTCCAAACAGTAGATAGGTGTACTTTGGTTCCACTGGTTTGATGACACTGTTGGGCATCATCCAGATTTGAAGGGATATAAGCATGATGTGTCTTTCATCCTTGGCTGACCATTGCATTGGGCACTATAATCCTCAGCGTTGCCCATTTTTTTGTGCTTCTTTAAAGTAGTTTGAACAGCACATCTTGAAACCCTAGTCTGCTTTGAAATCTTTGCCTTGGATACTTGCTGATGAAGTATAACTTCCTCATGTGTTGTTCCTGTGCTCAGTGTGCCATACTTTATGACCTGTGACATGAAACTGTCTTCCACAACCTCACTTTTGTAGAGTTTGACTGTTCCTCACCCAGTTTTAAGCCTCCTACACAGCTGTTTCTGTTTCACAGTTAATGACTGTGTTTTAACCTACATATGAAAATGAGGATCATATCACATGCTTGGTATAATTGGTTAATCATACCCCCGACTATAATCCTACAAAATCCCGGACTTTGTGCAAGTGTACCTAGAAGAATTGATGCTACAACCTATATATATATATATATATATATATAGATTTGATTTAGAATTTCCATTCACCTTCCACCAGGCAACTGACATCAACTATACAGTCCCCACTGTAACCATGGGGATTTGTTCCAGGACTCCATGAATGCTCAAGTCCCTAAAATTGTGTAGTCGGGAATAATGACAAGGAAAAAGTCTGTACATGTGACCAAACAAGGCATAAAGTAAACAATACTTAAACATTGCGTGCTAGAGAAATTTTGGAAGGCTACAACAGGGTATTCCTACACATAAATTGATTTGTGTTGATTCGACTGCAAACTGGAGTTTTACTTCTTGGAACTTTCTGGATTTTCTCTTGTTTTCAGTGTACAGTTAGTGGAATCCACAAATGTGGGACTCGCAGATCTGGATGGCAGACTGTACTTCAAATAAAACTAGCTGTTCATTGAGACATGGTTGAATAGGTGCTTTAGGTTAAAGGGCTCTAGGTTAAAGTTAGAAACATATTTAAAAAAAAGGATTTAACTATGCCTTGGCCTGTTCATACAATTATTAAGAAGTGGAAATGTATTGTACCACTAACAGCTGTTGGGCTTTCCCTTCAAACTGGATGACAGAACCAGTATTATATTGATCAGGGAAGCTACCAAGAGGCCGGAGGGAACTTTAAAAGACTTGCAAGTCTTTATGGCTGAGTTTTGTCAATCTGTGCATGTGACACCAACTCACAAGTTTTACATAAAGATGGCATATTTGACAGGATAGCAAGAAAGAATTCACTTCTGAAAAAGTATCACACTAATTATTGTTAGTGTTTCTGATAATACATGACAAGAGGTATTATGGTTTGAAGAGCTTTTTAGACTGAAATCCAAGTGCTATATTTGGCAAAAATCACACACAGTACACCACCCAAAATACACCATTGCTACTGTGAACTATTGTGCTTGCAACATTATGTTGTTTAGGTGTTTACTTCATGAGGTATTGGGCAATTGGATAGAACGGAAAGAACAATTGATGCTAACCCAAGTACATCCATATTCTTGAGGAAAACATGTGGCCCTACACACTAGGCAGTCGAAAATGGGCAGGCGGTTCATCTTCCAGCACAAACTAAAGACATCACAAAAAAAGGTGCTTGAGTGGGCAACATGGATTCATTAACTAAATCCTATCTGCGTTTGGATGACCAGTCCATTGACATTCATCACAAAATTTGACTGAACTTGAACAATTCTACAGAGACAAATTGGTAGAAATTTACCAGTCTATGTGTGCAAAGCTGGTAGAGACATACCCAAACAGACTGATGTCTGTAATTAAACAAAATGTGGCTCTACAAAGTATTACATCGGGGGTCTGATCACTTCTCCTTGTTTTCTGTTTTTATTATTATTTTTTTTAATTACCCTTTCTGTCATTACTTGAGAAAGTATATAAAAAAGACATTTTTAATTTCAGGCTATTAGAAAACAAAAGTGACTATTTCAAATGGATATTATGGTTTTCTATAGACACTCTAAAGTTATATGTGTTTATATTAATGAAACAGCAAAACATTATTTTCTAAATATTTAGAGATCTACACCCATTTCTAACCAGCTTTGGTGTCACCTTTGTCCATCAGCCATGAATATTACATCAAGTGTCGTGTAAATTCATTTGGGTGTGATGAACAGATGTTTGTGAATATTGAACACTTCTACTGCTTTAATATGGATTCTCATTTCCATAAACACTGCTGTTTTTATAAGATGTTGATATTTCGTGAGTATAAGATAAATAATAAAAATAAATACTTAATACAGTGGTGCTTGAAAGTTTGTGAATGCTTTAGAATACTATATTACTGCATAAATATGACCTAAATCATCACCAGATTTGCACACAAGTCCTAAAAGTAGATAAAGAGTTAAACAAATATTATACTTAGTCATTTATTTATTGAGGAAAATGATCCAATATTACATATTAGTGAGTGGCAAAAGTATGTATATACTCTAATAATACCTCTAATATTAACAGTTAACTTGAAGGTGAAATTAGAGTCAGGTGTATTCAATCAGTGGGATGACAATCAGGTGTGAGTGGGCACCATGTTTTATTTAAAGAACACAGATCTTTCAAAGTCTGCTCTTCACAACACATGTTTGTGGAAGTGTAACCTGGCACAAACAATGGATATTTCTGAGGACTTCAGAAAAATAGTTGTTGATGCTCATCAGGCTGGAAAAGGTTACAAAACCATCTCTAAAGAGTTTGGACTCCACCAATCCACAGTCAGACAGATTTTGTACAAATGGAGGAAATTCAAAACCATTGTTACCCTCCCCAGGAGTGGTCGACCAACAAAGATCACTCCAAGAGCAAGGCGTGTCATAGTTGGTGAGGTCACAATGGACACCAGGGTAACTTCTAAGCAACTGAAGGTCTCTCTCACATTGGCTAATGTTAATGTTCATGAATCCACCATCAGAAAATACACTGAACAACAATGGTGTGCATGGCAGGGTTACAAAGAGAAGCCACTACTCTCCAAACATAACATTGCTGCTCATCTGCAGTTTGCTAAAGATCACACGGACAAGCCAGAAGGCTATTGGAAGGATGTTTTGTGGACGAATGAGACCAAAATAGAACTTTTTGGTTTAAAGAAAAGCATTATGTTTGGAGAAGGAAAACACTGCATTCCAGCATAAGAACCTTACTCCATCTGTGAAACATGGTGGTGGTAGTATCATGGTTTGGACCTGTTTTGTTGCATCTGGGCCAGGACGGCTTGCCATCCTTGATGAAACAACGAATTCTGAAATATAGCAGAGAATTCTAAAGGAAAATGTCAGGACATCTGTCCATGAACTGAATTTCAATGGAAGGTGGGTCATGCAGCAAGACAACTAAGCACACAAGCCGTTCTACCAAGGAATGGTTAAAGAAGAATAAAGTTAATGTTTTGGAATGTCTTGATCCATGATCAATAATCCAGGTAAGAAAATCCCAGAAGTGAATCTGTTCATCTGGACATCTGGACAAGTTGGAAAACTTCCCCAATCTTATATACAGGACCTATTTTTAAGATTGGGGAAGTTTTCCAACTAGCTGAGACTGAAGAAGTCACTTAGATGAGTGACGAAACGTTTCTCCGACAAAACCTATGTCCAGATGAACAGATTCAACTTCTGGAATGTTTTGGAGTGGCCAAGTCAAAGTCCTGACCTAAATCCAATCAAAATGTTGTGGAAGCAACTAATGTGTGGAAACCAACGAACATCCCAGAGTTGAAGCTTTTCTGTACAGAGGAATGGGCTAAAATTCCTCCAAGCCTGTGTGCAGCACTGATCAACAGTTACAGGAAACGTTTAGTTGCAGTTATTGCTGCACAAGGGGGTCACACCAGATACTGAAAGCAAAGGTTCACATACTTTTGCCACTAATATTGGCTCATTTTCCTCACTAAATAAATTAGCAAGTATAATATTTTTCATTCATTTGTTTAACTGGGTTCTCTTTATCTAGTTTTAGGACTTGTGTGAAAATCTGATGATGTTTTAGGTCATATTTATATAGAACATTTTAAAGGGTTCACAAACTTTCAAGCACCATTGTAATTTCTACATATAATGTCATAAAGATGTGATGGTTCATTGCTTCATGTATGTAATTAGCAGGCTGGTGCATACATGAAAAACTTTGACTGTTGTTTTCAGCATGGCCTCTTCTATGGATACCAGATGACAGATTTTGAAGGCATATGACAAAACAGCCAGTGAGATGTAGCTAATATCCTCAAACACTTGCTATAATTATAAGTGAGAAATATGTAATTATCTTCTGTTCTTTTCACACACTGTTCACTGTCTCAAATATTAACTGACTAAAACTATTTCCATCGCAATATTAATTTGATCACTTTTACTTGCTAATGTTCTATAAAAATGTATATTACATGTATGTCCATTTATCATATAAATGCATGCAAGCTCTTCACACACAAAAAAACACACTTTTCCTCATAAAGCAATGCTAGCTCTGTCCTGCAGCTTCAACTTGATGTGTTTATTATTAACAGTGATATTGTGTATATCATTAATTGCTTATGCACCCTGACTTTCTGAGCTTTCAGACATGTAATAAAAATGTGGCCTGTAGGGACTCTCTGATCTGAAAGGTTCACAGGGGATTAAACGGACTGTGATGATTTGTATGATGGCTAATGAGGTTGACCCGGTGTCCTTGGGATGCAGAATGAAACTCTGAGGCAGAAGCTTCATGAATATCTGTTTAGCAGTTAATTCAGTTTCAATCTGTGTGACTAGGGAATTTTAATCTACGTAATTTTCCCCCTCCTAATGCAACACAAATTAGGAATTTGTGTACCTGTTATCAGTGGCACAAATGCATTTGGTTAGGCAGTTAAACCTCTGGGTCCCAGTTATGTCTGGGTGATTTTAACTTATGCAACCCCAAACACATTACATGTTTTATTGATCTTCTAAATGAAAGATGATAATCTCTATAGGTTGCAGCCATTACAATTTATTTTTATTCATTTATTTAATCATTGCAATATATCTGTAAATATCTGTAGTAATTAATAAAACGCCTTAGAATTCTAATTGCAATGCAGTTTTGCTTACGAATATGAATGTTCAATGTATCTCAAATAATGTGGCAACTTAATATTTCTTATACTATATGTTAGATTACATGTGGGATGGTAAAATGTCAAGGACCATGTTAGACATGATTAGTTTGCTATGAGAGGAAAAACAATTTGTCACATCCATATTTCCATCCAATAAACCAACATATTTCTTCATATTGCATGTTTTATAGCCAATTTGATTGCTGCATAAATAGTAATACTAATCCTAATGTTTAATTTTTCAAGCTACTATAAATCTTACTAAAACTTTAGCCTATTATAAATATTTAGTAGCTAGCTAATCATTTTATTGTTACTAGCTACCTTGTATAGCAATGATGATATTGTAGACAAACAACTAATAATAATAATAATAATAATAATAATAATAATAATAATTACTAAAGTATCAATACTGTATAAAGTAAAACGCCATTGGTTTTTACATACTTAACAAATCAAATTTCTAATAATAATTCTACAGGTATCTGAAGTTATGTGCTAACTACCATTATTATCATCTTTAAATGCATTCTATGCACACTGTGGTATAGTGTTATTTCTTTATTCCATTCTATAATCGAAGCATCATCAAAGAAAAGTTTAGGTTACATTATTTTATTTTTTAAACAGTGAGCTTATGAGGAGAATCAACTAGTTTAGTTAATCTGTAGCCATGGAAACTGTATTCACTCAAACTGTGAGAAACACAGAAGAGGACAGCTCTCTCAACACGTACCAGCTCTTTCATTTTAATAGCTCTCACTAAGTGCTTAAATATTCCAATGATGTTCGTTGCCAGGACAGTCGCTGCTGTGTGTTATACAGAGGGATTTTGATTCTATTTTATTGACTCTGCATCTGCTACCACTAAATAAAATCACAAATCTATCACAGGTAATATCTCATTACACTATGCTGACAATCTAGGAGAAAAATCTATTCTAATTATATATTATAAAATGGACAATGGGCTACGTTCGAAGGTGTTATAAAATAGCCGGTATGCACACACCTGCAGCCTGCAACAAAAAAATTCTGTATTACTATTAAGGTTTTAAAGCCATTAAAATGGGCAGATAGTTTTCGAATTATTGCAAATATGAAATTTGAGGTTATTTCTGATTAACTCAGTGGATTAACAGTGGACGAATGTTGCAAAGAGATGGATAGAATTAAGGAAAATAAATTAGAAGATGCTGAAATTAATGGTTAGGAGGGAGCTATAAGTTGTGTTCTAATGTAGATGTTCACTGTTTTCAAAAGTGATATACTAAGACATGACTGTTGACTTTATAAGGGTCAAAGAAACAGCTACGGCAGTTTTCTTCCTAAATTCAGTAGCGACTACGTTAACTGAGGAAGAAATATTTAATAAATATTATTAATAATACATTTATTTGTTAAACACTGATGTAATTAGTCAATTTTATCAAATTTTATCAAACACCCGATCAACTGCTCATTAATGCAAATATTTAATCAGACATTCCCATGGCAGCAACTCAATGCATTGAGGCATGTAGACATGGTCAAGACAATCGAGCATCAGACTGGGGAATAAAGGTGATTGAAGTGATTGTTGTTGGTGCTAGGTGGCTGGTCTGAGTATTTGAAAACTGCTGAAGCACTGGAATTTTCACACACAACCATCTCTAGGGTTTACAGAGAATGGTTCGAAGAAGAGCATATATCCAGTGTGTGGCAGTTCTCTGGACGAAAATGCCATGTTGATGGCAGAGGTCAGATGAGAATGGCCAGAGTCCTTCGAGCTGATAGAAAGGCAACAGTGACTCAAATAACCACTCCTTACAATCAAGGTATGCAAAACCACATGTCAAACCTTGAAACAGATGGGTGTGAGTGTGTATGTGTGTGTGCGTGTATATGTGTATATATATATATATACCCTAGAGATATATACACACACACATATACAAAACAAAAAAAACAAAAATTCATGTATATGCAGACCAATGATCATGTTATACCACACCATACCGCTAACCAAACCACATCTACACACTTGAATTCTTGTGTGTACACTCTTTGGTAGTAAGACACTTTTCTGGAAGCTGGATGAGTTCATTAGATACTAGGTGGTATATCAGATTTTCATTTGATCGTGGAAAAGTGGGGACTGGCTCAGAGTTCACTAGAGATCTGACCCCTCTCAGCTCAGCTGATATCCAATCTGCAGTAGCAGCACTTTGGCAAAGGCAGATCATATCACATGTCATCAGGTGCCAACATGACGTGCCCAGGTCAGCTTCAACAATCTGTTAATGTCATAGCCATGTCTGCACCGACAAGGCCACATGTATGCTATTTAGAGTAAAACAGAATACTCTCTGTGTTATCTCTTGAAGCAGTGGTCCTCAACCTTTTTTACCATAAAGACCAATTGTCTAAGACATTATACAAGGCTGTCATACACAGCATGGAAAATTTTCAAACCTTTTGCTTGGTTAATTACATTAATAATACATGTTTGCATTTCAGCTTCTGTAATTCACAGTGCTTATGTTTTTTTTTGTTTGTTTTTCCCATAAAAACATACACAATGTGTCTTTGCACTTATCACATTTGCCTCTAAGAAGCGTGCGTGTATATGCCATATTTGTTAATTAAATACACAGTGTGAGGTAGGATGTTTAAATGTGCCAATTAAATGTTATATACCTGAATATTTCAACTGTGTTACATTTTTAACCAGTTTGCCTGTAAAATTCAATGTCCATTTGCACCAGTTCCCTCGGGAGCTCAGCAGAGCCCCCTAGTGGACGAGGTCCCATGGTTGGTAAACGCCATGGGATAGTGAAGCCCTTCATTTACAATAGCCAGTTTAGCATGCTGGTAATCTAATACAGCTAAAACATTTAGCAAAAGAGGACATGAGTATGATTTCACTATCAGTCTCTTGGTTTTCATTGTTGTATTTCAAATATCAATATACTCAAAAATACCAAATATACATAGGTTAGTTAGAATGCCAGCTACATGTTGTTTCGTTTGTTTATTTATTTGTTTATTTTTCTTCTGTTTCCAACTTAAAACCACTTCTTTCCAATTATTTTTCAAGGAGTGACATGAAAATGTAATTTTACTTTTAGCCAATAGAAAACTGATACATAATAAATAAGCGGTACCTACTCAGTTGTAAACTATTGAATAGGAACTGAATGTAGATATTAGGCGGCGAGTTTAATAATAATAATAATAATAATAATAATAATAATAATAATAATAACAACAACACAATGTCCTGTTGACATTTTCCTGCAGTTCCTTATAAAACCTAAGGGTGGCACTATTGCTTTGGATTTGCCTTCTCCGAGTTTGCTTATCAGTGCAAATTCACACACTTAAAAGTTGTACGTTTTCACTGACATTTATACTCACATGTAACATAAATGTATATGAGCTGGTAAATCTCATCAGCCTGTCAATACTGTTATTTTAATATTCAAAAAATAAAACAAATGTGTGATTTGGGACCAAGTTTCTTAATTGAGCAATATACTTTTCACTCAATTAAACCAGTGCAGTTGTGTTGGTAAGGCATGATTATATAATATCCAGTGAGAATAAGATTTTTTTTGCAGCTCTAAAAATAAAAGCGTTTCATGGATGCATGATTGTGCATGCAGTGATTATGAATACATAAACAGATTGGCTCTTGTTTTAGATCAGCATGCTACGTTGATTGTAAAACATGAGGCAGTGTGCGTTTGCATTAACTTGTGAGTTTGAGCTATATGCAGTGTTCAGTGAACTGTACACTCTGCTGCCGCTGCATGCCTATGTATAGCTGACAATTGTGTCTACTGATGACGCTCACTCCAGGGATGGGCGGTGACGCTGGTGCCATCTCACGTGGCTCTGGAGGCCAATGTGTGAGACCTACACATTGAGGGCTTGGTGAGGTAGGTCAGGCATGCAAGTAGTATACCCTATAAAGATGTTTTTAGACACTGCTCCTTTCATGCAGATGGGGTTGGCTGTGGAAAACCTGATAAGTTCATGATAAGACATCTGTAGGGCGTTCACTTTACTGCCCCATAAAGCAGAGTAGAAGCACAAACCACATTTGTATATGTTAACCTTGATACTGACCTTCAGGTTGTTGTTTTTTTGTTTGTTTGTTTGTTTGTTTTAAACCTTCTGTGGAAACACCCAGAGGCTGATGAGCCTTTGTTTTTGTTGATGTGACTATTTATTTCAGTGCCAAGTGAGTACTCAAAGGAAAGAGTTGAGCAATTTGTTGGTTTATTTAACATTACATCACCATCAATGGCTATTTATGACAGGAGCATGGTCATATTAATTCCAGTCAGATACACACTGGAAGCAATTTAGTTAACCTAATGTATGTCTTTGGACATGGGAGGAAATGCAAACTCTACACAGGTGATGTTCACAGTCAGGATCAAACCAAAGATCTCTAGAGTTATGGAATGACTCTGCTAACCAGTTGTGCCACCATGCCACCAGTTGTGCCACAATTTCAAAGAACTGTGGCAAGTGTCAACCTGCAGGATTAGTGGAAGATCAGTGTTGTTTGAGTGAGTTAGGAATGCTCTTGAATTTATCCAGCCAGGGGCCAAGGATCTCATGATGGTTATGGAAGAGAGTATCCCAATCAATTCTCATCAGACAGTGCAATAATGGGGACCATCACAGAAACCTTGGGACAGTCTGCATGGCTTTACAACAACCTCTGAGGTTGCACCATGGATAGCTGTGTACAGAACTGTCCAGTCAGAGGATTCCTCTGAAACATCTTCAGTATTTCCTGCAAGGAGCAATTGGAGGTTGAATGTGTTGGTGGAGTTGTTCACTTGTAAACTTTAGTTTTCTGAATTGTGTACAATTTCTATGAGGAGATGGAATCTGACTTTAAGAGGATTATTCCATCACTCAGCCCTATTCGTGATTCAGGTAAATAAGAGCTTCCTGTCCTTTATATGGACAATAATGTAAACCAGGAAGCCAGTGCATTGAGCAGGGGTGTTACCAAGTGCTTTTGAGCCTGTCCTTCACCTTAAAGGAATCCATGTCTGTAGTCTGTGTTGTGATATTGTGTGTGGTCTGTGCATTTATGACTGTGACTTTTCAGGATCTGATCTCCAACTAGGGCACCCAATGGTTTGGATTTCTCCCAAATGTAAAAATGGGATTGTGGATAGCAGTTAAGGTACTGGAATCTGGAACAGAAGACCCATAATTCAAGTCCCACCTCTGCCAATCTGCCACTCAACACCCTTACAACCCTACAGTATCATTTATACTGTATAAGTCACTCTGGATAAGGGCATCTGCTAAAAGAAATAAATGTAATACAACCAGTTTTCAACTTTGGCTAATGGACGTTCCCACTCTGTTCTGATGAAGAATTATAATTCCACTCAATACCTTTACATAGGGACCGACATCTGCTGATAACATTGTGTCCTGTGCCTGTTATATCCAAATAATTATTAGCTATAAGTGATTTACATTGTCATTTTTTTCCTCAATAATGTAATATTTTGCCCCTACATTTCAGCATGAAGTAAGCATCAGTCTCTTTTCACACTCTGCTCTGGAATTCTATAGGCATCCAGGTAAAATGATTTGGCATTGTATTATTTGCTGCTATTTTGTGGCAGTTAGACTGAGAGCACATCTGAATCACATAAACACTATACACAGTCATAGTGTGGATTTGCCACACTGATGGTTGCACTCAGGAATGCAGAGTGTACAACTCATTTTGCTGTCACATCAAAAGAAGACATTCTTCGCATCACCTCAGCCGCAAATGCATCAGGTCAAGTGGAGACTGAATGGAACATAAAGTTACAGGGGACAAAGCAGGGGCATATTTTCGAGATCAACTGAGAGAGACATTTAGAGAATTTCCTAGTGTTCAGTCACAATCTGAGGCAGGGGAACCCTCCACAACAAGCATGCCAAATCATGAGGTTTTCTTTTCCAAAGCCACATGGTTTCAGGACAAGACAAGACACTGCGCAAGTCAACACGAATCTACTGCAAAGTACATTCAAACTATTTCTATTTAAACTATTGAATAATTCATATTAAGCATTTTCCTGTATTAAACTTAAAAAAGTGTTTGATTTTGTGTCTCAAAAAGGTCCTGAGAAGTGAAGGGTTGGATTTTAAAGGACATAATTTGAAATTACATGCGTTAATATCTGTTAGACCCAATACCTTAAAGCTGATACTGGATACAGATGAACTAGAACTGTGTCATCTGGGGGTCACAAGTCTAAAAACTTCTAATGGTCTTATAGGGAATATAAATCCAGGTCTAAGCTGGCTGGTAGTCATTGCCATTAGAAATAACTGATACTGCTCAATGTGGTGTTGGTGTGATATTGGTGAGAATACATAAAGATCTGAATATGCTGTTCAATGGTGTGACAATCAAAACAGTTGCTGGAGAGAGTTGTATATGGTGCATTAGTGTCTCTTTGTGAGGACACTTTGGCTGAGTATGCGATAACAGGGTTTAAAGAGGGAGTTGGATTTTCATTCTGTAAATGCAGACATTGTGAGTGCAAATTTGAAGATATGCAGGTTCAATTTGATGAGGACAGCTTTGTTCAATGGACATTACGCAGGCACATCAGACAATCTAATGAAATTGAGAGGGCATCTACAGACTATTTAAGAAACAGTTTGTTGGTGCACATTCCAGCACAGATTTTAGCTTTAGGGCCAGTGGTAGGAACATATGTGCATGACACTCAAATCAAAATACTGTTTTTCACAGTGGTTTTCCAAGTTAAATTTCAAGAATATATGCAAGTCCCTGAATGTTGTCAAAATGTAGGCAATGTGGAAATGGGGACAGTGTATGACATAAACAATATGCACTATGTACAGGATGAATTAAGACACATTTTGGGCATAGAAAAAGTGGATCATGTGACGTCTGAAAAATGGCTTAGTAATGAAGTTGGGTGCTCCTGTACTTGGATATATAACAGACATAGTCATTACAAATACTTAATTTTACTGTTTGAATGTCAGGTGTATGCAATCCTGATTGTCTTTCTTATGAAAGTGAGGTATCAAATCTTCCTCAATATGCCATTATCTTTAAGAACTGCACCTACAGTTGTGCTTGAAAGTTTGTGAACCCTTTAGAATTTTCTATATTTCTGCATAAATATGACCTAAAACATAATCAGATGTTCACACAAGTCCTAAAATTAGATAAAGAGAACCCAGTTAAACAAATGAGACAAAAATATTACACTTGATCATTTGTTTATTGAGGAAAATGATCCAATATTATATGTAGTGTATCATGACACGAATAAAGGAGATTTTTGGGGACCTCAGAAAAAGAGTTGTTGATGCTCATCAGGCTGGAAAAGGTTACAAAACCATCTTTAAAGAGTTTGGATTCCAACAATCTACAGACAGATTGTGTACAAATAGAGGAAATTCAAGACCATTGTTGCCCTACCCAAGGGTGGTCGACCAACAAAGACCACTCCAAGAGCAAAGCGTGTAATAGTTGGTGAGGTCACAAAGGATCCCAGGGTAACTTCTGAGCAACTGAAGGCCTCTAATATCTAATATAGGCCTTGGCTAATATTAATGTTCATGAATTGCTAAAGATCATGTGGACGAGCCAGGAAGCTACTGGGAGATGTTTTGTGAGATCAAAATAGAACTTTTTGGTTTAAAAGAAAAGTGTTATGTTTGGAGAAAGGAAAACACTGCACTGCAGCATAAGAACCTTATCCCATCTGTGAAATATGGTGGTGGTAGTATCATGGTTTGGGCCTGTTTTGCTGCATCTGGGCCAGGATGGCTTGCCACCATTGATGGAACAATTAATTCTGAATTATATCAGAGAATTCTAAAGGAAAATGTCAGGACATCTGTCCATGAACTGAATCTCAAGAGAAGGTGGGTCATGCAGCAAGACAATGACCCTCAGCACACAAGTTGTTCTAGCAAAGGTGAAAGAAGAATAAAGTTAATGTTTTGGAATGGCCAAGTCAAAGTCCTGACATTAATCCAATCAAAATGTTATGGAAGGACCTGAAGCAAGCAATTAATGTGAGGAAACCCACCAACATCCCAGAGTTGAAGCTGTTCTGTATGGAGGAATGGGCTAAAATTCCTCTTTTGCCACTCACTAATATGTAATATTGGATATTTGTCCTCAAAAAATAAATGACCAAGTAAAATATTTTTATCTCATTTGTTTAACTTGTGTGAAAATCTGATGATGTTTTAGGTCATGTTTATGCTGAAAACTAGAAAAATTTAAAGGGTTCGCAAACTTTCAAGCACCACTGTACACTACTCCGAAATACTATCTTGATGATGTGCTTTAATTACTTAGATGGGGTGGCTCGGTGGGTAGCACCACCGCCTCACAGCAAGAACACCTGGGTTCAATCCCAGCCCTTTCCGTGCGGAGTTTGCATGTTCTCCCTGTGTCCTTGTGGGTTTACTCTGGGTACTCCAGTTTCCACCCACAGTCCAAAGACATGCATTATGTTAATTGATTACACTAAATTGGCAGTGACTTGAGTCTGTATATTTGTGACTAGTCTTGATGTAACCTTATGTGTGTGTAAAGAGCATTGGTTTACATTTTACATAAATATAATGTATTTCAGTTACAAAACAAATGTTAAAGTATAATTAAAAAGGAAATCTTGCGAGTGGGATGTTCGTAGGTTTATAATCTTAGAAAAACAAATAAAAACACTATTCTTAAATTAAGTAGTAGTGGAGAGGATTCATGCTTTTCAGTTCTCTAAGAAATGTTACTTATATTTTACTTACTTATTTTTAACTTAGTGTTACTTACTGTAAAATTAGCATTTTTTTTCTAATTAAGGGAATTGTAGACAAGTTTCTAAAAACTAGATTATTAATCTTATGCTGACAAATCTAGTCAAGTCAGTTAATCCTAAACAAACAAACAAACAAACAAACAAAAAAAACAATATCTATTGTTTATTTTCAATATTTGTTTGGCTTGTTAAGAGTATTTTATTTTAATTATATTTATTTTTTCTGCAGCATGAGAATACACAAAATAATCATTTAAGATATGTACTTGGCATTGCAAATTTGAATAAACTATGATACAGCAAACAATCAAAATATAACAAATGCTGCAATTAATGCTGTAAAATAATTGGAGTGAAAGAAGTTGCTTGTAGCAGCTGTCACAGCTGGCACATTATCTGAAGGCTGAGGAGGAGGGAGACAAGCTGAGGCATCTGGTCTACAGAATGAAGCTCAAAATAAGTTGATGGATTGTGAGGCTACTCGTTACAGTGGCATCATCTCAGTAAATGTCCTATGGATATATGGAATGTAGCCCAAAAATAGCCGATTCATAGTTCAAATACTTTAATACAGTTTTTTCTTATCGCAATATAGCACTGATCTGATGGGGTGAGGCTTTCCCTGGTAGTAAAGTAATTTAATGAAGGAAATGCTGTAACCATGTGTAAGCATGACATTTTATATAATGCATACTGATTTCTCAAGCCGAGAAGATGACTAATCTCACGAGAAGATGAACCCAGAATCTTTGCTCATTCATAGCCCTCTTTCTCTTCCAAAGCAGAAGTAAATTTAATAAGTCCCCTCTCCAATACGTCCTCATTCTCACCACAATATCCCTAGCTAAGGCTACGCTAACTGCAACAAAACGGGTGACTGCTTGGATCACCTGTTTTGCAGAGTCAGGCAAACTGCAAATGCCTAGTGTGTCCTTGACTTAATTAATAAATGAAATACACATGCATATTAAATCATTTAAATAATACAAGTGCATAATTTCAACATATTTGACCCTAGGTTCTGAAACAGTCATTTACTATTAGTTTCCTCTTTACATGTAACTTATCTTATGGCCCATGCATTTCTTTGTTATTTACTGTTCTATCCTTTATAAGAACAGTACTAAATAAGCTATGTGACCTTGAAGAATGGTTTTAGAATATCCATTCTACATTAATTAACCACACAAACTTAACAGCATGTTTTCTACATGATTATATGTATGGTATGAGTTTGAGTTGGGGACTTGTTTATCAGTGATCATCTTAAGTTTGAGTTTAGCAGGTTTAAAACTGTTAAGAGTTTGGCAGGTTTAAAACTGACTAAATTTCCATCTTATTGGGGCCATGGAGGCCAAACATCTATTTGCCATCAACATAGTTTGCAAAATAACTGCGTTATTCTTTATAACCATGGGGATATAACCATCCATCACATGAGGAGAAGGAGGTTCAGAGGAATTTAATTTGCTGTTTGTGGTGAAGTTTAACCAAGCACCTTAATCCACTGATAAACTATTTAGAAACATTTATTACCAACTACTGTGCTACACATATTAAGCAATTATTTTATTCCTTTTCATATTCTATGACCAGAATTTACCAGAACACTGCAGGTCTAAAAGCCAATGAAACTAGTTATCAATAATCTGTTTATTGTCTGCACCAAGTCTTGCAACCCTGATGCAAGATACAATAGGGAAAAATACCAACATGGCCATATTGATCAGAACAAAACAAGTGGGTTAAGACATGAGTAAGTACATAACTAATCAAAACACTAGTACATTAAATATAAAATTTAACATAGTAGCGATATTTATTTCTTCCATTCTTTTACACAAAATTGAAAACTTTATTGGTAATCTTAACCTGATTTTAGATAGAGCAGGAAAACATCCACATAGTTTAATGATGTATATAGTTGCTGTTTTGTGTATTGCAAATGTATTTTTGCTGTGGAAGGTGTCACCATTTGAGGACACTTAATTTGTTTTGCAAACGCGGAATAATGTCAAAGGTTAAATGTACAGACCACTGTAATAATATTTATGCTGAATTTACAATATCTCAATATCAAAATCTTCTGGTTTAGCAATAGTCACCAAAAAAACACATTAAAACATGCCAAATATTAGGCATTAATAATAGGTGTTTAGAAAGTATGGGGTTCTAACTAATATGGGTGACAGTGCACTAATTAATTCAATTATACACGCAAGTGGAGGACAAATTAGTAAAACTATAGAAAATGACTTATGCAGCATCATTAGTTATTCATGAATGTGTTAATTATTTTTCTATACCTCCTTAATCCGATTTGAGGCTGTGGGGGGAGTGGGGAGTTGAAGCCTAAATAGCATAACAGAGTAGAATGTGGGAATCAACTCTAGACATGCCACCAGTCAATTGCACACACACTCACTCACACACACACAAACACCCAACCACACGCACACATTCACACATACACTCACACTCAATCACACTGGGACATTTAAGAGACACTAGTTGACCCAACATATGTCTTTGGAATGTGGGAGGACACTGGAGTGCCTCAAGGAAAGACAAGACAAAAACATGCACACTCCACACCATGTGCCATGTGTGAAAATTATAAAATCAAAATTAAATTGAGGTTACAGTGCATTAAGATACTCACAAGAGTGTTTCAGTGTGTGTGTGTGTGTGTGTGTGTGTGTGTGTGTGTGTGTGTGTGTGTGTGTGTGTTTGTATGTGAGAGAGAGAAAGGGAGACAGAGAGAAAGACTGTTGAGTTAATCATCCTGTTCTGTCTTCGATTTCCCACATGATTAAAAAGTCATTGGTTGAGTTTTGACAAAGTTTTTACTAATACAGCATTAATGAACTCAACTGCCAAAATAAACAATCAAAATAGATCAACAAATCATACACCATGTTTAGGCTATGAAATATGTGTTTTCAGGCATTTGAGTGATGCTTGCTTGCTTTCCAGCCAAGTCGTGCATCACATGCAAATGCGATTACATGTGCCCGAGGGAGGGGAAACCGGTTGGGGGCTCATTCCCCAATGCTGCAACAGTAACCATATGTTCTCCGCAACAGGCGCTGGACCTCCTCACCAGCACACTGACCCTGACTGGGACAAGCGTTAATAAAATGGAGGCAAGTAATTTTTTCATGGCAGTAATATTAGATCTGTAATTCAGGATCTCAGTCTGAAAGTCTTTGAAAATATTTAATTAAGTAACATCACTTATTTTACTTAATTATCAAGTAAATTATCTTTGTTTAAAGGTTGTTTTAAATATATTTGTTTTACTGGTCATCAACATTGAATTCACCAAAATCTGTGAAAAGAAGGAAACAGATATAGTCAAGTGATACATCAGATAATACCAGATAATCAACCCAAATCTTGGTCCCCCGGTGTTTGGCATAGAAATGTTTTTTATCTGAAGCTTCTTCGGTATAATGTGCAGTTGTAATTATACTGTTATATGCTTGTGCGTTTGCGTCCAGATAAAGGAATCTTAATTACTTACACACAGGGTTGCCAGAAATCTATGTTATCACTCCAGTAATATACCTTAGTATTATAAAGTAGATCAGCATAAGAACAGGAACACAACTAAATTACACTAGACAATAAACTGAAGGTGATCAGGCACAGGAGAAAAACTGATTTCTTCATTGGATCTTTTAAATGCGTTAAACACTCATTTGGAAAAAGTCCTTTACATAACCCTGCCTTTTGTGCTAAAACACATTCTCGTATGCCCCTTTGAAAGGCCTTAATGACTTGTGCTTATTATTTATAAAGATAAATAATATCCTCTAATAACAGTATAACATGGAGGAGAAAGGCATAATTATGCACACTACATAACCATTAACTTCACAACTTAACCAGCCCGATAAGTGATATAATATGCAATACTTTCAGAATCCTTCTTATTATGAGAACAAATGGGACCAGATTATGAACAACAAAAAGTATTGCTTGCATAAATCATAAAGAGAAACTTTGCTCCATTGCAACCCACCATTGTTTTCTGTAATGAGGTGTCTCACCCTGTGCCATCATGAACCTTACTGAGCCCTACATATGTCTTTTGATCAGTAGCCGTGGTGTTGGATGGGCACAGGAGGATCTTGCTTATCTCCTCTGACTTTGACTCAGCAGTGATTAATTTTCCAGCCAGAAACAGTGACTTCCTTCTGCATTAATTTCCTAAGTAATGTGACACCTCTGCAATATGACGAGGTGATTGGACCTGAAAGTGCCTGGATGCCAAATTCTTTCTCACTATAAATCATTAGCCATTAGGGACCTGCAGGGGTTTAAACGACTTAAACAAATGAACTTGTCTGCTTTAACAAGACCTTGAGCTACATCAATATGCTTGATGAAGTATGTAAAAGTGAGAAAGAGGAAAGAATAATTAGGGCAGGTGCTGCACCTTTTCCTGAGCATGTATATCCATTTATTATTACTATACTATATTATTATTACTATCCATGTGTATTTACTAGAGAATACAATTTGAAAAAGTCTTCTGTCATGAATTATAATAAAAAATCTATTTAGATATTGAAACATTTTTCCAGCTATACATTCACCTTAAACATTCACTAACGATAAAAAAGGCAACAGTTCTGAACTACAATAACAGGGTTGAAAAATAGTTTGTACGTTTGTACTTCGTGCTTTACAGACATCAGTGTGTTTGGATACTTCTCTGTATGTCTCTTTTTGCACAGCAATATTGGAAATATTTCTTCCCATTCTTCATTTCAGAATTTTTCAAGTTCAGTTAAATGTTGTGGTGAGCAGCAATGGACTGCATTTTTTATCTCATTTAGGTCAGAACTTGGTTGAAACAGTCACGTTCCTATCATTATGCCACTCTGATATTTGTTGGTGGTGTGCTAAGGGTTGCTGTTCTGCTGGAACGGACACCACCTGCCAATCTTCAAAAGAATTTGGTTGTATTTGTGCAGTGTGTTCCATTTGATTTTTGACAAGCAGTCCACTTTTTGTATTTCAGTCAAAAAAGTTCATCTGTCTTATCTGATAATAAAACCATTTGAAACATGGCATCAGAAGTGCTTTTCAGAAGGTAGTGTATTTTTAGTTCATGAATGATAAAATGTAAGTGATTTTTCAAAGACCCCTGGCATGCATGTTCATGGAAAATATGAGGCCAGTAAGTATAAGGAAATTACCAAAAAGGTAAAAGTAGTGTATCACATTAATTATATAAAAAATAGAACAAGAAAGCCTACAGTATGCCACAATTATCTTCAGCACAGTAGAAAAAGGGGTGTAATCAAAGCATGTTAAAATATATTGGTGGCTTGCTAAAAATAGGAAGCTGCAAGAATGCATATAAAGGATGTCAAAGCCAGAGTTATTTCGTACATCACACGACTGTTTGCTGTGCGTATTTGCTCTTATTGCTGGGATTCAGAAATTACTGCAATAAATGTACAGTCTGCTTCTCCACTTACTATTTTGAGTTGGCTCTTTTATAGTTGTAAATGTGAGTTTCTTGTTAACCTTGGGCGAAATCTACAACGCTTACAGTCCTGCTATATAGTCCATATAGCTATGTATTACGCTCATGAGGTTTACTCATGCACAGACTGACTAATCTCACAAGATTTATACATTAATATTTCCACTGGCCTCATGGTAGCTTCCCTGAACAATGGTCTCCTTGTTTAATCGTCCAGTTTGGAAGGCTGGACCAATTTAGGCAATGTGTTGGTGATGCCATATATGTTCCACTTCTTAATCATGCTCGGACTGGCAGGTATATAAGTGAACATACTGACCATTTAACCAGTTAAGGTATTTTTCTAATTGAATTTAATAAATAGTGGTATTTTTATATTATTTTCACTGTGGCATTGAGGGTTATAATGTGCAAATAAAACAAATAAAAAAAAAAGTGACAAAAGGTAAGCACTTTTAACATCAGTGCTCTGAGGCTAATCAAGTGCAACTGGGTTGCACCAGTGAGATACACTATTTAAGCATTTAAGCCATTTAAACTAAACACCGCCACAAAATGCAGTAGCCTTATTCCCATTTAAAGGAGCACCATCGGTAAGCAGTCTGTTTATGTGCTTGTGTGGATGAATAGAAGAGAAAAAATGGAATGGAAGTAAACTGTAAAAGAGAATGAATACTAAAAAAGAAATTACACCTTTAAATCCTATGAACCAGAAAATAAGAAAGTGAAAGAAAGCAGAGGAGAAATATAGATATAACAGTAAGTATTTAAGCTGTAAACATAAGACGGGAAAGACATGAATAAAAATAAAGTAGACCTGAAAAATGTTTTTTATTTGAGTTTGGGAGACTCCGGCATAGTAGTGTATTAACTCCATTATCTATTTTGATCCAGGGACAACATTGTGTGTAGATGCCATTTTCAAATTAACCCTTTGTCAACCAAATGAGGAAACCTTAACTGCAATAAGAATAAAAAGTGAGGAATCCATCCTCAAGGTAAACCCTGACAACTGTTTCACGCCCGCGAGCCGCTTGGCTCGCCACACCTGCGTTCGTGAACACTAATGATGCACACCTGTTTCTCACCCTACTTAAGCGGCACTCGGGTCTCTCTCAAGGCCGATTCACGATGTTTCTTTCTAGCCTCACTACGCCATTCTCGGCCTCTTCTATCCCGCAATGCCTCGAGCTCAATAAAAGCGAATCTCGCTTATCAGTGGCACGCGTCTGTCTCCTGACTCCTCGCCGCCGCGTTGCAGTTGAATCGGCCGACATGGAGACAGCGGCTACTGGCTCTGGTCGCGACCTTGCTTCTGCAGTCGGACGGCAGCTCGGCGAGTTCCGTGAACGGCTTGGGGAGGTGGCTCAGGTCGTCAAAACCATCGCCGAGGACCAACGCTCGCTGGTCATGTCCCTCCACGAGCTCGTCCAGGTTGTCTCACGGCTGCCACCGTCCCCCGCCACCGCGGACCTCGCAGCCTCTGTTTCGCTTCCCTCCAGCCCTCAGCGGGCCCCGCCTCCTGTTGTCGACTCCGCTCGCCAGCCTCCTGTCGTCGACTCCGCTCGCCAGCCTCCTGTCGTCGACTCCGCTCGCCAGCCGTCCAGTCGGCACCCTTGCTCGCCAGCGTCCAGTCGGCACCCGCGCTCGCCAGCGTCCAGTCGGCACCCGCGCTCGCCAGCGTCCAGTCGGCACCCACGCTCGCCAGCGTCCAGTCGGCACCCGCGCTCGCCAGCGTCCCCTCGGCCTCCTCGTTCATCAGCATCTGGTCGGCTTCCTTGCTCGCCAGCCATTCGACTACTGTCGGTCTTCTTCGAGGGTCCGCCCGGCGAGGAAACCCCCGGACTCAGAGCTGCATGCGGGGATGTCCTGTTGGAGTCCTGGCTCTGTCTTGGACTCTGTGGGGGGGGCTCTGTCACGCCCGCGAGCCGCTTGGCTCGCCACACCTGCGTTCGTGAACACTAATGATAAACACCTGTTTCTCACCCTACTTAAGCGGCACTCGGGTCTCTCTCGGGGCCGATTCACGATGTTTCTTTCTAGCCTCACCACGCCATTCTCGGCCTCTTCTATCCCGCAATGCCTCGAGCTCAATAAATGCGAATCTCGCTTATCAGTGGCACGCGTCTGTCTCCTGACTCCTCGCCGCCGCGTTACAACTGTATTAAGTTCTTAAAGAATCTGGTAAGTCAGAAGACCAAGTAGTAATTGTGTGTGATGTTCAGTGACTTTAAAGCATAAAATACGTATAGGTGGACTGAAAGAGTCTCTAGCGCAGATCTTGTACAGAACATCTGTAGGTGTTCAAGTGATATGATTCACTGCTGCAGGGAGATACCGTATAATGTATAATGTAGATACTGTAGTGTAGCAGGAGACTACTGTCAACATAAGATTTTATGTTGTGTTAATGTAGTTTTTAAAATGCATTTAAGTGTTACAGCCTATAAATCCTTACGTCTGATAATTATAGTTAATACTTTTTATTGCAACATTAACATCATTCTACATATAAGACAGACATAAGACAGATAAACAAATTCCAATGAAATGATTTTGATTTTAAAAGTATATCCTTGTCTGATCTACCTGTAGCTAACTTATATCTGTCTTCAGAAAATGCTAAACTATTTACACAACTAAGCAGATACTTCTGTTGCTTCTGTTCTCTGCATCCCTTAGACCCAGGAATACAGAATCTTTTTATCCACCACTGGCTCAGACAAAGTTGAGATAGTATGGAAAAACAAACAAACAAACAAAAAAGGCAGTGTTCCTTACATTTACCTTTTTACTTAATCTAATCTGTTAGTAAATGTCCATTTGTGGATTTCAGGATGGCCATATTCCAAATAACGTTGTGATGGTGGTAGCTTAGAGCTAGAAATGAGATAAAAAATCTAAATACTGATGTCAAACAGATTTCAAACAGGTTATGTCAACAGGTGACTGGAAGCATGATTTGGTCCAAAAGCAACATCCATGAATGGCTGAATCTTTGAGGACCAAACATGGGCAGAAGATTTCCAGTTTGTGAAGAAATTATTGAAATATTTAAAATCTGTATTCCACAAAGAAAGATTTTAAGAGATTTGCATATTTCTTCATCTATAGTACATACTATCATTAAATGATTCAAGGAATTTGGCAGAATCTCAATGGATAAAGGGAAAACCTGAAGACCCGTAACCTCCAATCCCTCAGACAGCACTGCATCAACAACTGTCATTCATCAATAGCTGTTAGAATCACAAGGGCAAGGGATTACTTTGGCAAACCTTTGTCAAGCATTACAATACAGAGTTATATTCACAAACACAACTTAAAATGTTACTATACAAAAAACGTTGCTTATGTTAACTATGTCCAGAAGTGGAAATGTGTATTGTGGTCAGAGGAATCAGTATTTTTTTGAAGAAATGGACACTGTGTGCTCCAGACACGAAAAGGACAATCCAGAATGTTATCATCAAGTCCAAAGGCCAAGCTCTATCATTGTATGGGGTTGTGTCAGTGCCCTTGGCAATGGTCATTTACTCTTCTATGATGGCAGCATTAATGCAAGAAAGTACATTGAGATTTTAGAACAACACAAGCTGCCTTCAAGATGACACGTTTACAATCATCTGGTGAAATCACCAGTTTGAAATCACATGATTATTTATTTATTTGTTTATTGACTGATTCATTGATTTTGTTTTTTTATTTATGTATTATCACTAGCCTTAATTTCTTCCATCCCAACTTTTTTTGCAATGTGTTGCAGACCTGAAATGCAGGTATTAATGTTTATTAGCATATGAAAGTAAGTACAAATTACAATACATGTCACAATACATGAAATATCTCTTGTTTATACTGTCTGCAATGAAATAAAAGTAAATGTAAGGAAAACTGTATTTTTTTTTATTTAGCATTTTCCATACCACCACCACTTTTTCTAATTTGTGGCTGTACATTGACTGCAACAGTTGTGGCATTAATGGATCTAATGTATTCTTCTTACAGTTACGCCCTCATCAGCATTCACACTGTTGACCTGATGACACTGCCAAATAGTAGGTATACTTATAGCAACATGTCCTGCTTCAACTTGATTGGCTCACTTTTAATAATTTTTATCTGTAATTTTATCACTAGCTGGTTTTAAGCTCACTATCTGCAAATACTCACTCTCAATCAGCTACTTCAGCAGGGATTCATTCCACAAATCCTTAAAACATCCCAGTGTCAAACTGTTGAAGAACATAAATCTTGACTCCCCTGTGCTTATAATAATAGAAGGCCAATTTCTAGTCATAGAATTTCTTGGTAAAATTACTGAGACAGTAGTATCAAATCCTGGCAAATGAATATCTCAAAGCTAACCACCTTAATGAAACATTTCAGTCTGGTTTCAGGGCCGGTCACAGCACTGAAACAACACTTCTCAAAGTCTTAAATAATTTAAGAAGTAACAGAGACATGGGTAAAATCGGTGTTTGATTCTGTTAGATTTTATTACTGCTTTTGATACAGTTGACATGAAATTATACTTGATCTGCCAAAATTTTACAGCATTTAGCAGATTTACATTTACAGCATTTAGCAGACGCCCTTACAGTCGTATGAAAAAGTTTGGGCACCCCTGATAATTTTCATGATTTTTCTTTATAAATCATTGGTTGTCCAGCTCAGCAATTTCAGGTAAATATATCATATAGCAGATGAACACCGTGATATTTGAGAAGTGAAATTAAGTTCATAGGTTTTACAGAAAGTGTGCAGTAAATATTCAAACAAAATTAGGGAGGTACATAAATTTGGGCACCCTTGTCATTTGAATACCTTTAGCACTAATTATTGGAACACAGAATTTGTGTTTGTAAGCTCATTGACCCTTGATCTACATACACAAGTGAATCCAACTCTGAGAAAGTGTTAAGGTGGCCAATTGGAAGTTTTTCTCTCTTTGCATCTTCTCTGAAGAGTGGCCAACATGGGAGCCTCAAAACAACTCTCAAATGGCCTGAAAACAAAGGTTGTTCAACATCATGGTTCAGGGAAAGGGAAAAGCTCTCTCAGAGATTTCAGCTGTCAGTTTCCACTGTGAGGAAAGCATAGTGAGGCAATGGAAGACCACAGGCACAGTTCTAGTTAAGGAACACTCCCGAAGTGGCAGACCAAGAAAAAAAATCTCAGATAGGCAGAGGCGAAGGATGGTGAGAACAGTCATAGTCAAGCCACAGACCACCTCCAAAGACCTACAACCTCATCTTGCTGCAGATGGTGTCACTGTTCATCATTCAATTATACAGCGCACTTTGCACAAGTAGAGGCTGTATGGGAGAGTAATGCAGAAGAAGCCTTTTCTGCAGACACGCCACAAACAGAGTCACTTGAGGTGTGCTACAGCACATTTTGACAATCCAGCTTTCATTTTGGAATAAAGTGCTGTGTACTGATGAAACTAAAATTGAGTTATTTGGACATAACAAGGAGCGGAAAAAGAACACAGAATCACAAGACAGACACTTGCTACCCACAGTAAAATTTGGTGGCGGTTCCATCATGCTGTGGGACTGCGTGGCCAGTGCAGGTACTAGGAATCTTGTTTAAAGTTGAGGGTCGCATGGATTCCCAGTTAATATCTCCAGATTCTTGAGAACAATGTTCAAGAATCAGTGACAAAGTTGCACCGAGCCAACGACCCCAAAACTGCTCAAATCTACTAAGGCATTCATGCAGAGGAACCAGTACAACGTTCTGGAATGGCCATCTCAGTCCCCAGAACATGAATATTACTGAAAATGTGGGCTGTCCATGCTCGGAAACCATCAAACCTGACTGAAAACTGGAGATGTTTCTAAAGAAGAATGGTCCAAAGCACCTTCAACCAGAATCCAGACTGGAAGCTGTAGGAAGCGTTTAGCGGCTGTTATTTCTACAAAAGGAGGATCTACTAAATATTGATGTAATTTTTCTGTTGGGGTGCCCAAATTTATGCACCTGCCTAATTTTGTTTGAATAATTACTGCACACTTTCTGTAAATCCTATAAACTTCATTTCACTTCTCAAATATCACTGTGTTCATCTGCTATATGATATATTTAACCCCTAGGCTACCACAGTCCCATCTGGATGGGCATCACTGTCTGTGTCTTAGACTAGTTTCAAGCATACTTAAGCAGTCATCATTATTATACTGTACTGGGTACCTGTGCTTCAAACTGCCGTGCAATAACCTGCTTTTCAATTAATAGCAAAATACTAGTTCTTTTGATTTGCCAACTAGGATGAAACTCCTTTTACCAATCAGAATACCACAAGCAAAATAAAACTGATTTTAAAATCAGTATAATTTCCACTTAGCATCATAATAGAAAAACAGTTTAACACAAATTGCTATTTATGCCCATTGTCTTGGTCACTATTCAACATGGGTGCATTCCATTATGCACACTGAATTAAGTTAATTATTTTCCCTATTCCATTGTTCCTTAATAAGGTATTAACACATTTTTGTGAGCCAATCAGACACAAGCATTGTCCATGGCTGTTGGTGCAGTATTTGTAACAGTTTTGTGCCACAATTGCTGGCAGGCAGACTTTGCGTATCGAGTTTAGCTGGCATACAGCATCTATGGGGGTGGGTAACAAGAATGTAACCATAGTGAAGGTAAAGCATTGAGACTTATTAAAGGTGCACATATGAGGGTGTACCTGTATATACAGAACAGGAAGCAATGTGTGTGGATGTGAGAGAAACCAATGAAAGGAACCTGTCTATAATTTAACCCATAATCTCCCACAGCAGTTTCCATTTAATCCTTTGCCTTCCTCCTCTCCCCTACTGCTTCAGAGCCTGTAGCCCTAAAGCAGATGTCCCTCATGATGCCATGATCCTGCTGTCTCCACTGTAATCCCTGCATGCTGCACCATTGAAGTTTCCGCGAGGCACTTCACAACAACAGCACAGTGACAAGTAAAGCGTCTGTTAGAAAGCTGCCAAAATAGCCCACAGCTGTCTTTTTTTTCTAATATGACAATCCATCTGTCTAGGAAACTTGGAATTTTTTCTTCTTTAACTTCTTTCCCTTGCCATTTTAGTTGATTGTCAAATTAATTAATAACTCCAGCAGATCACCAGTGTTGCCACGGCAAATATTCATTATTGATATTTTAAAACTAAATATTAAAACACAAAACCACAAGATGACTTTACCAGCAATTAATTTACTATATATTGCTGCTTGAAAATGTGTTAAACCTGTACAATTTTCTATTTTTCTGCTTCAATATGACCTTGAAACTTCATCAGATTTTCACACAAATCATTAAAGATAAAGAAAATCCAATTAAATAAATGAGTACAAAAAGAGGGCGCCCTGTTGTATGCAGATACCAGGGATCTATAAACTTGGTCTTCACCAACAGATGTTTGTGGGAGTGTATCATGGTATGAACAAGGGAGATTTGATGATGAAAAAAGAGTTGATGATGGTCAGGTGGAAAAAAAGGTTAAAAATCAACACATCTACATATCTCTTCCAATCTACAAACGAAGGAAATTCAAGACCGCTGTTAGCCTCCCCAGGTGGACTGCTCACAAAGATCACACCAAGAGCAAGGAGTGTAATAGGAAAATATACTAATGTTCTAGATCTTATTTAAGCAGAAATATAGAGAAAAAGGGTTCTCAAATTTTCAAGCATCACTGTATACCTGTGGTATCTGGTAGTGAGGAACATAGAAAGGCTAAATTAGAAAGGATTCACATCATATTTCTTTCATCCTTGCAGTCACTTTTTCTCTACAAAAGGACACCATCTAGTAGGGAAAGTTACTGGAAGCATTTCAAATTGTTGGAGGCCTTAAATGGGGAATTCATTAAGTTCGGTGTCAATTAATCCTCAAACAATTCTCCTATGTCAGATGTTGGATGGTTTTCATTGATGTTATCACTGCCCAATAGCTACCTAACACACTAAAACTTATAATTGTCAAGTAGCAGCATCTTCTCTAATTGCAAGCTCAAATGGAATTCTAGAAGCAAGACTGTTTGATAGGAAGAAGCTCTGTGAGTTTTAATTAATTAAAAACATGGCTGAAACATGGGCAGGATATATACAGTAGTACTGTAGTGTGTGTATATATATATATAGTCCATCTGTTTCTCACTTTGTTTGTCCCCTCTCCCCTGTTCTAGACCACTACAGATCAGACCCATATATATACATACACATTAATTCTTCCCTCAACACGGATCAGTCGTCCTGTCCTCTTTACAGAAAAACAGCCCCAGAGCATGATGTTTCCACCCCCATGCTTCACAGCAGGTATGGTGATCTTGGCATGCAACTCAGCATTCTTCTTACTCCAAACACGACGAGTTGAGTTTTTACCAAAAAGTTCTAGTTTCTGACCACATGATATTCTCCCAATCCTCTTCTGGATCATCCATATGCTCTCTGGTAAACTTCAGATGGGCCTGGACATGTACTGGCTTAAGCAGGGGGACACGCCTGGCACTGCAGGATCTGAGTCCCTCTCGGCGTAGTGTGCTACTGATGGTAGCCTTTGTTACTTTGGTCCCAGTTCACTGCAGGTCATTCATCAGGTCCCTCCGTGTAGTTCTGGGATTTTTACTCACCGTCCTCATGATCATTTTGACCCTACTGGATGAGATCTTGCGTGGGGCCCCAGATCGAGGGAGATTATCAATGCCCTTGTATGTCTTCCATTTTCTTACAATTACAATTTATTCACACCAACCTGCTTGCCTATTGTAGATTCACTCTTCCCAGCCTGGTGTAGGTCTTAAGTCTACAATTTTCTTCCTGGTGTCCTTCGACAGCTCTGTGGTCTTGGCCATGGTTGAGTTTGGAGTCTGTTTGAGGCTGTGGACAGGTGTCTTTTATACAGATGACAAGCCCAAACAGGTGGCATTAATATAGGTAACGAGTGGAGGACAGAAGAGCTTCTTAAAGAAGAAGTTACAGGTTTGTGAGAGCCAGAAATCTTGCTTGTTTGTGGGTGACCAAATACTTATTTTCCACCATGATTTACAATTAACTTCTTTAAAAATCCTACAATGTGATTTTTTTTTCTCATTTTGTCCTATGTGTCCTATGATCACTCCTAAGTGTATCTATAATGAAAATTACAGACCTCTCTCATTTGTTTAAGTAGGAGAACTTGCACAATCAGTGACTGACCGAATACTTTTTTGCCCCACTGCATATATATATATATATATATATATATATATATATATATATATATATATATGAGAGAGAGAGAGAGAGAGAGAGAGGGGGAGGGAGGGAGAGAGAACTGGAATACCCATTGACTGTTGATGTGAGAGATGTGTGACTCTCTAAACCTCACTGGTTCACATAACTTCTCTTACCACCATTATGCTGATGACAGTCTCTTCATTTTCTCCTTACCTCCATCATGCTGGGTTCTTCTCCTCCAACTCAGCTTATCTGGAGGACATATCATCATGGATGTCAGCTCATTATTTAAAGCCAAACCCTAGCAGGACTGAGCTGCTTTACATTCCTTTAAACATTTCCCCTGACCAAGATCTTGTCGTCTCCCAACTCGTCCCTCTGAGAATTCAAGAAAAGCATAATCTTTGTTATCCAACAGTGTCTCAACTCATTATGTTAAAGTAACATGTCGTGCAACTACGTCAACAGCAGATTTTCCCATTCATGCAGTAAAACTGCTGCAGCTAATCCAGAATGCAGCAGCATGTCCGGTTTTCAATTTACCTTTCTATGGGTTTGGTTATTCAAGTTTTATCATGTCACTCCACTCCTGCATTCCCTTCTTTATCAGCCTGTAGCTGCTCCCATCAAATTTAAATCACTGATGCTCTCCCACAAGGATAAAAAATAGATCAGCTCAGGCCTGCAACAGTGGTAGAGCAGTGGATAGGATACTGGACTGTGGACCTTAAACCTTAGACCATAAACTCTTAAACCACAATTGCTTGGATTGTAGAATTGCATTAGTATGGCTCTAATCAAACCTCACTCTGTACTAAATCTTGCCCTTCGAGAATCAAGTTTGGCTCAACAGGACCCACCACTCAAGGTCAAAGGAAGGCAAGCTTCAAGACTCTTCTCTGTACTGGCAACTAAATAGTGGAATGAACTTCTACTGCATGCCCCAATGCCTGAACAATGTCTTACAATTCTGCACAAGGCAGTAAATTTTTCCTGACCTCCTAAATGCTTCTGCTAGCATGTCTCTTGCTTTAAATCTTCATATGTATGAAGAAAAGTCATCAGTGACTAACGGGATGGCTGAGATGCATGTATGCATTTTGTCACTCAGTATGTCTGTATTCCTTTTACACCTAGAAAATAATTGGATTTTGTAGGCCAGTTGCTTTGCTCTGAAGGACTGAATGTTCTCTTACTGTGGTTGCTGTGGCAGTTCTTAAAGTAACCGATTATTATGCCAAGGGTAAAAATGAAGGAAACCTTGCCATTACAGTGGAATAGATTATTCTGTATCTAACATTCTCCTGACTGTAAAAATGAATGCATTGTTTCTGTGCTTTAAAATGGCCTTCAACTTTTATGTCTCAGGATATTAGATAATTAAGTGGAAGAGCAAGGCTGGTGACAAAGTTAATGTGCATAGCAGAATAAAATAATCCAAAGACAGAAGGTATAGTGGGAGATTTCTGTTCAGCTTCACCAGACACATCTTTCACAAAGTCAGTTCCCTACAGAAGACTCTGTGGCTGTCATTACTCAGGTGCAAAAGGTTCTTAGTTTTAAGTAACTTTCACCTCGCATTCACTTTCCTGCCTTTATATTGTTTTGCTCTGAAATCAAATGCTAGGTTTTCAAATCAATAAGTGCTTCTTTATTTAAGTCATGTCTCTATTAAGTATGATGAATATAAGTAAATCATTAAAGGTAAGCATATCACATATATAGTTGTACCTGGTTCAGTCAGCCTCTGTTAACTTGGCTGAACCTGCAGTTTCCTCACTCTTTATTTCTGTATTAAGCTTAAAAGATAGAGCTCTCTATTAGAATGGAAGTCACTTATCTGTAGAATGACTGTGAAATTTAATCTTACATTGGATTTATCACCAATGTACTGCATCATTTACATTCAGAAACTTCCATAGTCCATCATGTAGTATAGAAGCTTAAGAGTTATTCTCTGTAAATGCTATGTGACAGACAGAAAAACCCTCAGAGACTATAAATTCATTCCAGCATATAAAATAATAAGAGGAGTCTGCAATTGATCTTAAAGTATGAATAGTAAAACCCTTATGATCAATTTAATCCATCCGTCCATACTAACACAGAATGTTCTTTATTGGAGATCATGGTTGTTCATTTTAGGCTTGCGCCCTTGCTCTTTAGATTCCTCAAATTATTTATTGATATTAAGTACTGTATAGGATAAATATTCAAATCTCCAACAATCTTTTAGGAACACTTTTTAAATATTCTAAGAATTATCTCACACACTTGATAACAAAATGGAGATGATTTGCCTATATTTGATTTTTAAAGTTTCAGCCTCTTGTGGGACAAATAATGACCTGGTCTGCTGACATCATCTGTCTGTCATCTGTTATTTATTTATTTATTTACTTATTTATTTATTTATATATTTGTATATTTATTAACCTCGTAACTAACTCTAAATTACCCACATTCCAGTGCAATAAAGTAAAAGTTAAAAGCCAACAACTTTTTTTTTTTTTTTTTTTTGGTCCATACTGCTCCAAATTTTCTGATTTGGGGTTGTAAGTCTCTCTCACATTGTCTAATGTTAATATTCATGAGGCCACCTCTGTAGAATACCGAACAACAATGGTGTGCATGGAAAGACTGCAAGGAAAAAGTCATTGCTCTGCAAAAAGAACATTGCTGCCCGTAACTTTTTTTTTTTTCATTTCCCATGCCGTCCAAACTTTTTCTGATTTGGGGTTGTAATATGCACTGCTTGATTTAATTAGCTATGCTGTACTTGCAAATAATAACTAGAAAGCAAATATTACACATAACAAAAGGTTGAATGCTCTTTTTATAACAGCTTCTGAGTCCAATGTTTACCTCTTACAATACTGTATTAGTCTGTACCATTATTATCAATTTTAGGTGGATACAACCATGCAATGGAGTCTATATAGTGTAGCAAACCTGAGACTACACTTTAATTGGATTAATTTCTAATTAATAATTATAATAAAAATAAAATAACGGGGCACCACCAAATCGTTTTATTGCCTGGTAGATCTGGAAACCAGTTAAAAAGGGAACAACAAACTTAATCAGTCTAGGTCTGAATAGTGAATTCAAAGTTGTATTTCTCGACCTTTGAATGAATGAAACTCTCTCAAACCAAACGGCAAATTCAAAAGGTTTATAAACAAGTTTATTAACTACAAACAAGGCAATACCAACAGATTATCTAATGTAATAGCGAATGTATCACAGAGTTAAAATCATAAAATGACGATGAACAGGTATATATCACAGTATGGGAAACAGGGAATAATGGCAAGCGTACATTTTACAGTAATTAAAAATCAGAAACCAAGAGGACTCTATGTAACTTATCGGTCGCGCAATAATTACCAACGTTGCAATGTTATGAACTAGTTTGTTACGACGTAGTGAGTTATTACTAAACAAATTACGTTGAACGTCAATAGTATGGTAGAAGCTACTTAGGCGTGGATAAGTCTATGTTGAAGCGTGGGTTTAAGATTAAAAGCAAAGTACGAGGATCGGGGGCCCAGAAAAGCCATAAAAGGTACTCGCCTGGAAGGTCACTCGATTGGTTTGGGGCATTCAACCCTGGTCCAGCCACTCGAAAGGCACGATCTTTTGAGGAGCATTGGTGTCCGTCTTTCGATGCCCACCGTCGTTCGAAAAGACCTCAGCGGCTTAGCCTGGGGGTTTCTTGCAGATGGTCTCCGCGTAA